>NQII01007309.1:106778-157902 GCA_002778355.1 Clitarchus hookeri | reverse complement strand
CACGCGCTCTTTCCCTCGAGTTTGCTCATTTGGTGGTTCTCTTAATGTCCGGCTGGTTTTACGGCTCCCAGTTTACGGCTGGCCGACAGGGCCCCTCCGAGGAAGGTCGTGACGGAGGCGGGTGGGCGTTGACTGTAGCCTGAGGTGTTTTGTTTCTTTTCCTACAGTAAAGTCGAGATAGTTAGAACTGCTACGCTGAAATATCAGTTAATTCAAAATGGCAATCTAAAGACAAGTACAACTATGATAGACTGTTCGTGGTAGTAATAATAATAATAATGGCGTGTGGAAAGTGCACCCAGGGCAAGGTGACACCCTCCGAGTGACGGTCTTTCCAGCTGGGACCCGTAAGTGACCGTCATCCCCGATCATGACAGAAATGAGACCCTATAATGGCGCGGCACTGGAATGCAAGGGCGGGGGAAACGGGAGTACCCCGAGAAAACCCGTCGGCAAGCGGCATCGTCCAGCACGATTCACCACATGCGAAAATCCGGGAGTGACCATGCCGGGGATCGAACCCGGATCGCCGTGGTGGGAGGCGAGCAACCTGGCCACTACGCCACCGCTGCCCCCACTGTTCGTGGTAAAGTGAGCACTTTCGAAGCCCTGGTTACTTTTTCTCTTTCAGCCCTTTTTTTTATCCTTCCACCTCTTGTTAATGTAAACACTGCTACGTCAGTAACGAACACAGTGTATGTATATATTTCACCATACTAAAAACCAAAACTCAACGGCCATAATGAAACGTATTTGTTGGTTATTATGTCTAATGAGACTGCCCAAAAAAAAGCTCACTTTACCTTGAACAGCATATACACACGAGCATATTTCTTGTATAAGGAAATGAACATTGAAGGCGAACACTAATGTGCATCATAGATAGAACATAAGAAAATGTGTGATCCATAGGCTACTTATGGCACTACTTGGTGAGCAAGAAAGTGTCAACAATATCTGAGGTTTCGGATATTGGCACTATGTTTGGATTTGTATAAGTGATTTATGCCCATACAGAGCTTGAATTGTAATATATAGTCTAACAGAAACAGGTTAAACAGTTTAATTTTTTCGTGTCCATTAAATATACAAGAAAAATTATAAATATAAATATTATTTTCGAGGAATAAAATACATCACCTTAGTAAAAAATTACATATATAAATACTTTAATTTTAGATCCATACACAAAATACTAATTTTTTTATTTGAAGTCTACAAGAAAAATAAAAGTTATGTCGGTCTCTCTATGGTACAGCCTAATCGATTTATTAACAATTTTTATTCAAACCTTCGAAATGTACTTGGTTGTTTCCTAAATATTTAATTTATCACAAGCGTTTTATCTTTGTGATATATTAAAAGTGCCTTACATTTGAATAGATTTAACTTCTCCTTGCATTTTACCTATTAACTACGAGGGCTGATTCAGAAGTCATGGCAAACGAAAACGACCCAACACAGGAACTGCACTACGTACAGTTGAAAGTGTATAAAATATACGTTTTAGAGATGACACCACGTGGGATATGAATGCAGAAATGTCCGGCAAGGAACAAAGACAAACATGGCTGCCTGAAGTCGCCGTTTAACTGATATGTTCTAGTACAAACTGTATACACTCATGTGAACGGGTACGTATCGTATGTGTACAAGTTGTGTAACATCCTTCAAAGTAGTCTCCGAGGTTGTCCGCGGTTCGTTGCCGGCGATGAGGCAGAAGGGAAATACCATCGGCTGCATAAGATCCGTCAATGTGAGCCACCTCTCGTCGAAATGCTGTGACGATGCCTGCCTCATCGCCGTTCGCGTATTTCTGGACGGGAGTTGCAAGACCGGCTAATTGGACATAGATTTTTATTGGTGTGTATGCGTGTAAAACAGTAAAAAATAATTTAATTTTTAATTTATTTTTTTTTGGCTTATTTTGTAATTTGGTACATATATTATTAAAACTTCCCCTAACGGGACTAATTAATTTTATTTGCCATAGACATAAGAACAGGTGTAATGTAATATTTTTAGATATTTATAACATAAGTGCAACAACTGACAAATAACTCTCATATATGGTTAAGTACAACTTACAACTGTTCCACAGTATTTATAAATATTTTATAGATTCTAACGGTTATGTTCGGTGCTTCTCCTTAGTTCTCTAGCAATTGTACTATTATCCTTTTTCTCCTGTGTGCATTAAAGTAATTGTTACGGTTATCAATGTCCTCAATTCATTTATTTCATTAATTAATGTTTCTAGTAAACGCTATACTGCAAGCCACTCGTTCTCAACACTCTGCTGGCTCGTTCTTCAACAAACAGCAGCTGGTTTGCCGATGTTTGACAAGAGGAACTCGACCCAGGAAAGGCGAAAGTGTCGTGCGATTGTGTGCCCCCTTGCGAACCACCTCGCCGAACCAGGTTCCCCTTCGGCCGGGATCAAAACCGGGTTTTCGCCTTCGGGAAACGTTGCCATCCTCCGGCGAATCTTCTCTGGGGAATATAGTTTCCTAAACCATCCCATTCCTTCGCTGCTCCATTCCTGCCTCGTTTCAGATCCTAGGTTCCTCCAGTCCTCGAAATTGTGTTTATGGTTTATGACTAGTTTAACTCTCTTTAGAATTACTTGGGGTCATCTATACATACACTGAAGAGCCAAAAAAACTGGTATAGGCGTGCGTATGCAAATAACAGAGGTATGGAACCAATCAGAGTAACGCGATGCCGTCGGCAACTAGATTGGTTACTGCTGCTACAATAACAGGTTATCAAGATTAAAGTGAGTTTGAACGTGGTGTTATAGTCGGCGCACGAGAGATGGGACATAGCATCTCCGAGGTAGCGATTACATTTGGATGTTTGCGTACGACCATTTCACGAGTGTGCCGTGATATCGGGAATCTGGTAAAACATCAAATCTTCGACATCGCTGCGGCCGGAAAAAGATCGTGAAAGAACGGGACAGACGGCGACTGACGAGAATCATTAAACGTGACAGACGTGCAACCCTTTCTCAAATTGGCGCAGATTGGATTTGTAGACTGACCTGCAGGATTCATGGTGTGAAATGCCTCATGCATACCTTCAGACATTAGTCGAGTTCATGCCACGTCGTCTTGCGGCACTTCTGCGTGCTCGGGGGGCCCTATACGATATTAGGCAGGTGTACCAGTTTTTTTGGCTCTTCAGTGTATTATAAAACTCAAAGTCTCTCTGTCTCTCTGTCTGTCTGTTAGTGCGCCTATCACTCAACAACCACGTATCTGATTTACTTGTTTGTTTTTTAGATTCCTAGCTATGTTCTCTTGCCAGTTTTTAGTATATATTTTGTTACTTAAAGTAACATAAGCAATAAGCAGTGACTATAATAGTGAATCAAGTCGGAAAAAAGTTTGCCGCCAGCGCGCTCTCTTGCAATACTCTGTCTAAACCGTTAAGTATGAAACAATATCATGTAGTAAACAATTGCGTATAATAAAAAGGCCTAAAAAAACTCCGCGGTAGCATGTATCAATATATAACAGAGAAATACTAAAAAGCGTTTTTACCATTTAATTCGCAAGCAACATTCAATGACGGACTTTTTCATCTTACACTAATTTAAATTTAAAAGCAAGTGCAGACATTGTCAGGACCCGCTGAGACGATATCTGCTTCAATATTGAAGCAGGACACGTGGGAGATCGGAACGCGTTGCCATTCCTCTGGTCCAGTGTCGACGTTCCTTGCGTCGTTGGCAGCGTGCCGCAAGATCCCGAGGCATCAAAGGCAAGTGACACAATGGACGGCACGCCTATGGGCCAGCCTCGTCCACAACGGCGACGAGTGGTCCATGTCGAGACCGGGAAGAGCAGTGCTGGACCCACACGTAGCAGCATCTCCCTGGATGTGATGCCACCTTCTGCTACCGGTGGATACGACGGTCTTCTCTGTCTATCTGGCGTCTGGTAGGACCAGTACTCACTCTGCACGATATACAATCTGTGCATATTGACCCCTACGTACATTCATACCGTGTTTGGAATTGTGGTATATGCGTGTATAAAGGTTTTGTATAAAAAGTTGATAATATGCCCCTTGTTCCTAATATAAATATTCCTCAACCCTCCTTGCTTGTACATTCTAATCCTACAGATGAACACAGCATTCGGAATTACATTGCGCATTAGCCTTCACCTACGGTATNTTGCTTGTACATTCTAATCCTACAGATGAACACAGCATTCGGAATTACATTGCGCATTAGCCTTCACCTACGGTATATATTAATGGAACAAACAAGGAAACAAAATCAATTTAAAAATGTAAAAATAAAGCCAAAAATACTAAACAATTTAACATGTATATATCGATTGAGAATGAATTATCCAGTCAGAGAGCAAATTATCCTAAAAAAAAGAGACAAGCACAAATTCATAAAACGTCGTGAAAATTGTGAACATCTGCATTTAATATTCTGTTCACAAANAAAAAAAGAGACAAGCACAAATTCATAAAACGTCGTGAAAATTGTGAACATCTGCATTTAATATTCTGTTCACAAAAAAAAGCATCTATCTTTTTACCTCTCTGCTGTCATTTCGATATTGTGATGTTCTGTACTAAATTCTAGTAGATCAGTAACACATCGATGAACAAACAAGCTATACCAACTACAAATTCGCTGTGTTCCAGACTAAAATTATTCGTATCCTTCAGAATGATTGTGTTGAAACACTTCTTTTCCGGTTGTTTTAGTTCCCTTGAATATAGCGGAAAGCTATATTCATTATACATACTTAAAAAAGACACAACACAATATATTAAATCTCGCAATTTTTGACTGTCAGAATTGAATAAATTTTTTCGTTTCACTAGAAAATCAAAGCTTTATTATTACGACAAACATAACTGCTTACAAATAACTGATTATAAGCCCTTATTATAAGCAGTAGAGGTGTCTCAAACGTTACCATGTAGATTTAGTATATTCCAGGATTACTGTAAAAATTATAAAATCTTCTATGGGGTCAACCATTGCCAGAACGAGTCCAACCTCTATTGATCAGTACACCAGTGAGAACCACTGATGGGGCTCACCTGATCATCCCGTACTACCACTTAATATAAGAAAAGACAGTTTCTTAAACGCTTTGGCTGACAAATCATTTTACTAATACATTCATGGTTTTCCTCAAAACCAATTTTTTTAAATTGCCTTATTTGTTCATTTCGCTTTTTAATGTCTAATATCAGACCTGCTTATGGGATATTATCTGCTTTTCAAGGGGCAGCGGTGGCGTAGTGTCCAGGGCGCTCGCCTCCCACCACGGCGATCTGGGCTCGATCCCCGGCGGGTTCNAGGGGCAGCGGTGGCGTAGTGTCCAGGGCGCTCGCCTCCCACCACGGCGATCTGGGCTCGATCCCCGGCGGGTTCATTCCCGGATTTTCGCATGTGGGAATCGTGCTGGACGATGCCGCTTGCGGGCGGGTTTTCTCGGGTTACTCCCGTTTNTTCCCGGATTTTCGCATGTGGGAATCGTGCTGGACGATGCCGCTTGCGGGCGGGTTTTCTCGGGTTACTCCCGTTTCCCCCGCCCTCGCACTCCAGCGCCGCTCCATTAGAGGGCCTCACCTCTGTCATGCCCGGGGATGACGGTCACCTACGGGTCCCAGCTGGAAGGACCGTCACTCGGAGGGTGTTACCTTGTCCTGGGTGCACTCCCCACACGCCATTATTATTATATGTGCTTTTCAATGTCTAATATCAGACCTGCTTACGAGATATTATGTGATTTTTTCTTTGTTTGTTATATTTATTGCTATTCTAGTTTGTGTGAAACTTTTTTTTTGTCGATTGTTCTTCTTTAACTTATGGCATTGTTCTTAGCCCAACATTTATTTTTCCTAATTTATTTACTGAAGTTTTTTCTCTGTGAATGAGATTTATTTTGCTTACCGGTTTACTTTCCAAAACGTATTTACTCATACGCAGATATTAATTAATACATAAACACAGGATGATGTTATTGGCCATCCTACAATAGCTAACTTGTACTTTGAGGAAAGTGTTTTACTTTTCCTTGCTTTATTTTCTGTGTCCGCCCACGTCCTGTTTCGTAATCATAATAGGCAATAGAGACCGCGCCATTAAAGTCCAGGAGTAATTCAAGTCACTCCGTGTGTATCAACAGCAGTGCGGCCGCGAGGTAACGGCGTAGAGGCGAGATTGTGGGCGATAAGCGGGGAGAGGTGGACCGTACGGCCCGCACAGCAGGCCGGTGAATGTTTATGTCGCATTAGCGTCATGTCGGCGGTGGTCGCTCGCGGCGGGAAGTGATAATCCCCGTCGCTCGCTCGCGGGCGACTGCGTCGAGCCCTGGGCGGCGTCTCTCATTATGCACTCGCCCTCTCGCATTACCGCCTGCTTTATTAACTTGTCACGCAGTCTTATTTATCCTCGGCTGCCCTCTTCCATCACCCGCACGCACTGTCCGGTCGTCCGCCCTGCTTTGTGGCCTGGCCCGCCGCTGCGCGCGACAAGGGCGCAAGTGCCGTCGCCGCAGAATAAGCACGTGCCCAGAGGCGCAGCAAACTACTCTCGCCTCCAATGGCAGTCTCGTGTCATCCTCTGCAACATCTATTTTGGCAGAGCCTTTCTGCACTGCAAGAAAAATCATTGCGAGGCTTGTTGCCAAAAAAATCTAAGCTTTAGTGTTACTAACTATACACTTATATTTCAACCTGCATAGTTCATAAACGAAAATTAAAAATAATATATTGCTATTTTTAAATAATAATAAAAATTGCCTGTGGGGAGTGCACCCAGGGCAAGGCAAAACCCTCCGAGCGACGGTCTTTCCAGCTGGGACCCGTAGGTGACCGTCATCCCCGGTCATGACAGAAATGAGACCCTAGAATGGAGCGGCGCTGGAATGCAAGAGCGGGGGAAACGGGGGTACCCCGAGAAAATAAATACATAGAAGGGAAGGAATATATACATATAAGATATTACATTCACTAAGTTAAAATGAAACTTTGCGACCACCGCGATTCGACTCTGGAAATGGCGCGTTTGCACGACCACGCATCTTTGCCTTGCAACATTTGACCAATGAGAAATTGTTTAATAGATACTTATATAAACTTGGTGACGTAATAATGTATCTTCGTGGGAAGCCATGAATCTCGTACTTGAGAGAACCGCTGCATGTAATAATGACATTTTAACTCTGCAGACATGTTGCATATTTGTGCAGTTGCTGCTGTATACTTTTACAACGGAAATATTTTTACTGTCTGTTCGGTTGTTTACTGGGTAACAGGGTATTCTCTTAGCGTAAAACACGCAACCACGTAATCGCATCTTCTTAGCAATGCAATATAAATGGCAATGAAGTTTTCAAAACTAAAGACACAAAGTTATATAGAAAGTAATTTTTCTAATTCAATAATTGCCATTCAGAAGCATGTAATTCATAAATATTATAGTGTTTGAAGTGAAATATATTTGGTGGAATATAACAGTGTGTAACTCTGACAGTTCTACATAAAACCATTTCTAATACAGAGTTTTTTATATATTTTACGATACCCATTTTTTTAATATTTCAAATAAGAAATTTTGCTGGTGCAGTTTTTTTGTTTCTATCAAAGGTTTGTAATTGTACATAGAAACTCTCAGTAAAATTGGCTTTTATTCACTGTGAAAGTGTTGCCTTTATT
Organism: Clitarchus hookeri; assembly: GCA_002778355.1. NCBI lineage: Eukaryota > Metazoa > Arthropoda > Insecta > Phasmatodea > Phasmatidae > Clitarchus > Clitarchus hookeri. The sequence goes on along the minus strand of NQII01007309.1, from coordinate 150,198 downwards.
CCGCTTGTAAACATTAGCATTCCCACGTACATTCCAGGAGCTGTCATTCCCTCGTGCATTCCTGGAGCTGTCAGTTCCCTGCCTTAGTGCAATTACTACGAAATTCGTGAAAAGTTTTTCCGCTACCAAATTCACGCTTGAAGTCACTGGGTACTGAATAACAACCATAATCTTTCCACCATTTCGCTTGAAAACAAGGACGAATACTGAAGACAATGAAAGAAAAAACATAGATTGGAGAGCGGAGAGATTTGGGCAGCTCTTAACAGTCGATGTCTCGAGAGCCGATGAGGATGAAGTGGGATGAGTATAGATCAGAGCCGGAATGCAAGGGCGGAGGAAACAGGAGATCCCGGAGAAAACAACCCGACCAACGGTATCGTCCAGCACTANCCCCCCAACATAAAATACAGTTACTATGTTCCTTTCACGGTAACATCCAACAATTCTGAAGCGCTGCTAAACTTCTACGTCCAGAATTTTCCTCCACCTCGTGCAAACAAAGCTTAAACGAGTCTAGAAAATTACACCAAAAGGAAAGCGAATCACATTCGTGCGCAATGGGTTCAATGATATCTTGCATTCAGCATTACTTACACAACTATTTTCGCCCAGTTTGCATGATATTAATTACAAGTTATGTATTAAAATTTAGAAATGAAGTATAAGTAAAACCTTAATTCAACCAAAAATAAGCTACCTTTATGTTAACACAAGTATAAAACGCTTATGACGCGTGACATATGTTGGATGCAATCATCGCGTCTTGCGTGGGGGTTATTATTCATAGATTTGATTCGAAGAGTGTGAATGAACCGCGAATAGACTATATAATCGTATCTAACCACACCGCAAACTACACAAAATACACACGTCCACTTTGCACGCGTCTACACTAATTACGGTCCGCGTCTACCTGGAACTTTTTCCCACGTTTAGGCCGAGAAGCGCGGGAGCGATTAGGGCGACACTGCCACGTGCATCAAGTACGCCATCACCGCTAAGCGCAAGGCTCTGAACTGGCGTGCAGTGTTCTCGTCGTGCTGCGTGTACCTATGCGACTTTCAGCTGTGACCGTATTATTTTATTAGTGGGAAGTCTTTAGGAAGGTTCAGTGCAGGCCCCTATAGTAGTTTTGTATGTATCTGATGTGTGCATTTTGAACTACAGCGCCTTGGAAAGGCCGTTTTTTAGCGGTTTTGGAGTACTCTTAATTGATGTTTCTAACGTAGGTGATATTTTGAAAGTACTTAACAGCTCTCGTCTGAAGTGTGTGTTCTTTTCGTAGATCAGCACGTTGGACGCACGCTTAATAGTTTCGTTGGAAAACGTGTATTTCGAACACTCTGCAACGCAGTTCAAGCGCCAGGTAGATGGGCGCCTTAATGCTACCCCTTGACAGCTTTCAGCTCTCTGGCGTGAAGTTCGGCCCGCTCTCGCCAAGCAGTCGCGTTACAGCGAAGCCTCTTGTGCTCCAGACCTCGTGCAGTCGATGCGTGAGGCTGGCCTGGAAAATAATTACCCACGGGTACAAAGACGAGCTTGTGCGATGCAAAAGAAATGACTTTACAGAGAATGTTGCACGTTGCAGAGGTAACGGGACTGGGCCCTGCAGCAGCCCACACGCCCTTCCCAGCGCTTCATAACTTGTCACACACAAATGCTATTAGCTTTTATGTTTTCGTGTAGATAACAGCACAACACCTCCCCGAGGTTTCTGCCTCCGGTTCATAGAACAGTTTGCACAAGCGGGCATGTCTAAAAATATAATGAACGTGCATGTTCCAAACTGCTCTCCTACCTACGAGCTCAGAAATAGAAGATGGCGACACTCGGGTAGCAAACTGAAGCCGTAGCTTAAATTGTANGCTCTCCTACCTACGAGCTCAGAAATAGAAGATGGCGACACTCGGGTAGCAAACTGAAGCCGTAGCTTAAATTGTACTTTGCGTTAACGTTATGGGGTATCTAAAGCGTGTTTTTATGTCGAATGGACCATTGTGATCAACCATAAACGCGTGACGTACCACGGATTATCACGATAGGAAAATGAATAAATCTTCAGAAGTAATTATTGCTCAGCTTGGACGTATGCGTGTAGGTTGTGTGTCTCAGGACTGGACATGCAGGTTTTTCAGCTAAGAGTGAGTCACTTTGTATAGAGCAGTCGTTTGCGCATCATCTTGCGGCGAGAGAGGTTCTGTTTTTAATACCCGCTTCACTTGAGTGTGTCAATTTTTGTTCGGTTGATTTGTCGTGAATTAGTCTCCACATGCGCGAAATAGTCAAACGTTTACATAAGAGTAATAATTCTCGAATTAAAAAAAAACTTAGAAAAATTTGTTTGCCTTTGTTACCCTAGTGCTAATGCGAACTGATATTTTTCGGCTTTAAAATTACCGTCGGATTACGATTTTTTTCAGTCCTTTAATATGATGTAGTACTACAATTTAATCGTATGGTTCTGCGAAGAACTGATTAATTAATAGTATTTGTTTGCCCAACTGNTATGATGTAGTACTACAATTTAATCGTATGGTTCTGCGAAGAACTGATTAATTAATAGTATTTGTTTGCCCAACTGTATTAATGCTGTATGTATGTATGTAATAAAGCTTTCCTTATCCAAAAACTCAAAAGCATTATATTAGGTGATTTTTGTCTCCAAGTTTTGACTTTCTAATTATAAAATCAATTACACAAAAAATCACTAATTTGGTGATTATAAAATAATGTATTTAAATAAAAGGTTATTAATATTGAAGTACGCAGGTAATCGTACATGATAAATGAATACCTGGATTTCGTAACATTTTACAATAATCGTACATTTTATGACTGCCGCCTGACTTATCAGCTGTGAGTTTGTCTGAATAATTTATTTAATTTTTCTGTCAGCACTAGTAATAAATATCGATTGGTTGGAAATCATTCACTGATAAATAAAAAAATTCACGAAGATCCAATTCCATTGCCAACAATTGACGGCGCTCTCCAGCATTTAGGTAAAACCCGTGCATTTTCTGTCTTAGATATAAATAACAGTTTTCACCAATGTTTCTCAGACCCTTCTTGCAGACAATATACCGCATTTAGAACACCACGGAATCAGTTTGAATTTACGTGCATTCCCGTTGGCTCAAATTTTGAAGTCAAACCTTGTCTAGGGTGTTGGATTTTGTATTATCGAAATTTAAATTTTGTTTGTCTTAAATTATATATACGATATAATAGTGAACAGCAATGATTTGGAATTCCATCCACGTCAGGTATTTTTTTTAAAGTGTGTGAGGTAGGGTTGGCGGTTAATCCCGATAAGGTGACCTTGGGGTCAAGTAAGGTAATGTTTTTGGGTTACCTGCTTTGAGAAGGTCGATTGATAATTGATATGGATCAAAGGACGGATTTAGGTCTTACCCCTATTGCTTTCGACAGCCGTAGCCTCTCCGAACCGGAACGAAGATTGGGAATCTATGAGAAGGAAACGTTGGCTTGTATTTTTGGGTTAGAAAAGTTCGCTTCGTACATAGAACAGGATGAGTGTGATCTGTGTACCGACAATTAGGCGCTTAACTGGGTTTTGAACCACCCACAGCAGTTGGGAAAACTAGGTCGATGGGTCCTGCGTTTATTGAGGTTTCCTTTCAAGGTTGTTCATGTTCGTGGCTCCGACAATCAAGTAGCTGATACTCTAAAGAGGATGTATAATCCCGTGGACTTGAGGCGGAAAATAATTTTGATACCGAAACATCATTGAGCCTCATACAGGGCTCTCCTGAATTTTTCGTTGAACTGCGCTGTGTTCAGGCTAGCGATCCATTAGGCACCCAGGTTAGAGCTGATTTAAGTGTGGGAGCGGTAGAAGCACCGCTCCCACACTTAATTTTTTACTTTACCAGAAAAAAAACGGGCTTGTTGGTAAGCTTGTCGTTCCGGAGACATTAAGGCCTAAGGTGCTTCCATATTTTTTACGATTCAGTTTCTGGCGTGAACTTGGGCGCCAGGAAAACTTTCAATGAGACAGCTGTTCAGTTTACCTGGCCAACTTTGACGAACGATGTCTCTGAATTTGTAAGACCTTGCGAATTGTGTCAAAGGTGCAAACAGGCTCAGTAGGCCAATGTCGGGCAGACGGTGAAAGAGGTACCACAGGCTCCCTGGGGTGTAGTACACTTAGATGTCTTTGGACATTTGATACGGTCGAAAAAGGGTAATGTATGCATTTTGATTTAACTGGACACATTCACTAAGTTTGTAATCGTGTGGCCACTTCGTAACATGAAGGCTTCCTCCATACCTAAAACTCTCACAGAGCAGGTCTGGAAAGTTTTTAATGCTCTGGTAGAAATATTTACTGACATTGCTAAATATTTCACCTCCAACGCCTTAAAGAATACGAGTTTTCGTTGCGCAGTCAAACATTTCACTTCCAGTCCATATTATCGTAAAGGGAACCAGGTGAAAATTTTCAATAAACATTTATAGTCCGGTTTGACAATATTTTACAATCAGGGCCACGCTAAGCGGGATCAGGACATAGACTTTATCAATTTAGGGTTCAATAGTACACTCCATGGTTTCACATGAGTCCCTCCTTCTCTCCGTTCCCTTGGCCGTCACCTTGGACATCAATTAGTAAATGTTCGGAATATTCCTCTCTTTCCGTCTCACCTTAGTGATGCAGACCGTGGCCGCCTGCTGTAGAGGGTCCATCGTAGGCTCGAGACTGTGAAGCTGCAGGTCCTTACTAAAAATGGACCAGGGTATATTGTCAGTCACGTATAAAGTAGGGGACCTGGTCCTTTGTAAGAATTACATTCTCGCAGACGTAGGGAAGGACCTGGAGGGGAAACTTGTACCGAAATTTTGCGGGCCATTTGAAGACCAATAAGTATCTAGGCCCGAACACCGGAAGTCTTGTTTCGCCCAGCTCAAATCGATCCTTCCGTGAAGCACACGTTTCGCAGTTAAAGGCTTATGTGCCACGTAATTGATTTATTAATAGCGTATATGTGTATTTTGCTCTGCTATTGTTATTATATGAATTTTCGTTAACGCACATGTGTAACCTCATCCTTGTCCCTCTTGGCTTTTCTTCTTCTTTCCTTTGTAATTCCCCGTAACCGTTCTGTCCTCGCCCTCCGACCGAGCCGTGCTGACTACGCTTCGCCTCATCGATGTCAACTGTCTGCGCGCCGTACAAGTCTGCGGCCTGGGGAGGCTGTGCCCCTGCTGGTATTGTCTACCGCAACCCCCTCGACAGCAACGTGTTGCTGTTTGCTCTGCCCGAGAAGGGGCTGAGATGCCTGATGGCTCTGGATTTTGCCCGCCCCGCCGTCACCGGAGACCAGCTACAAGATGAAACTGATCACTCCTTCGCCTTGAAGAGTTGTCACTGGACTATGACTTATAAGTTTTACGTATCTTACGAATCCGTGAACTGTCTATCACTATTCTACTCTACACCTTCCACTTTGTCTTTGTATTCAAGCATCTACTTAATTGTATCTCCTGTGAACTGTTTGTGTTATGTATCGTCGTGAATTTTGAAACTGAGAGAATTGTTGCCAGGGCACAAGTTGTATGGTGAGTCCTCATCTCGCCCTAGAGTCCGTGTGGATTATGTAGATAATTGGTAGCTGCAGAGTTCATCTTGTGGCAGTAGAAATATGGATTGGGTTAAAGTCATCTTCGCTACGGTGGGAACAATTTTTGAAAGGAATTACAGTACACGGAGAAGCTAGGTATAAGGAATTGCCAATTGCTTTCGTGCAGTCCTTGGCCGAGGTAAGCCGAACAAACGATGTGCTGTGTGTTTGCAGTGGCCGTGCGGGCCTTGAACTTCAAAACTACTGGGTGAGCAAAGTGTCTTCCACGCGGGTGCCGTAGACGCCCCGCGGGCGGTTCACGAACGCGTAAGTCTTTTTTGAAGTTGTGAGTCCCTAACACTAACACTATGTGACGTGAATCGTTCACTACAATAAATTATTTGTAAGAACTGAAAATTCAAAAACACTGTAGTAATAATTACAATAGAGGCACACTGAAATGTAAAAGTATTGAACTAGGAAAACCTAAGTACTCTCATCCCGGTACATTGATTGTTATGTTTATGTTTGTACATAAAACTACCATTCCTGGACATGTTAATACATACAATGTAAAAGCAAAACTGTAATAATATTACATAATGAGTGATACATGACGTCACGGTGGTTACGATAGTGATAGGATGGTATCTTAACGTAGCATGTTATTAAATTAATAATTTAATTTACATTAATTATGAAAATAAAACAAATCTGCAGCTGCTTTCCAACTACGTTTCAATACGTAAGAGGTAATTGGAGGGATACGTAAGTAACATAATATTAGCCAATGTATTCTAATATACACCAGTATCTAAAAATAACCAAATAAATGTTCAATGTAACAAATGTTAACGTATTTGACAACAAAATGTTCCTGTAATAATAATAACAAGATATGTATACAATTCTTTTAAATTTTACAACAAAGTTTCTTATTTATACAAGAATGAAAATCTTAAAATTCAATATGGAAAATGCCATGTCATAACTACATGTTATTGTGTGGCTACGTTACTATAAATAGGTATAAATGAGACATCCCTTTATCATAAAATGGACGTAAACAATTCATTGTTTCATTCGTAGACTGTTTTAATGTAGTAGTTTTTTTTCTTCCTAATATTTATATTGTTGTTGGCATTGAAATACAACTTGGTTTTTAACCTGCAGGGTGCAGTGTAAGTGGTGTATGTAAAATATGGAGCCACTGGTTACCTGTGTACGACTCGCGAGCTGCGTTAAACGGTAGAGCTGATGCAGTGTAATGAAAGTGCGCACCTTAGCATTGCTGTGTGTGACGTCAGAACAGGTGTCCTGCTGCCTCTGCTATCGCGGACACTTCTTGCGCCGTTCTAGGAGGGACTTTGGATGAGAAGATGCGACGTCACTGCTGGTTGCTGCTGTTCATGAACGTGCGGTGCCATTGTTCTGAAACTTACAAGCGAATTTATTAACAGAATGCTTTCACAGCTAATTAAAAAAACCTAATTTGCAGAAAAAAAATGTTTAAAGAAATAATATGGCCCTAACAGTTTATAAGGACTAGACTTATTTAAAACGTACTTGTTAGTTTTATCATGGTCTTATTGTATGTATATGTGGGTTTATTATATTTTTGGGTGTGTCCGACCGTGGAAACTTTTATGTTGAGATGTACGTTACAGTTGGTTTATTTCTGAATAGTCTTCGTCGATTATACTCTCAGGCCACAAAATATGTATGCTAACTTATGTTTTTGTTTAGAATCCATTTCTTAGGCAATGTCTACAAATGATGACCATTATACAAATACATATTTCCATACATTTTTTGTGAATGTAATTTATTGCAATTGTCTGTGTGCCCGGATAAGGATCTTAATTATTAAAATTTAAATAAGTATGCTGGAAACCAACACATTATAAGTAGAACATAATAACATTAATTATTAAAAAGTTAAGATAGTAATAAAGAGGAGAATAACATATAGATAAAGTGTAACTATAATAGTACTTCCACGCACAAATAAAATCTTATAAAGGCCGAGGGACAAAAAATAGTATAAGTAATACATTATGACACTGATTATGCAAATATAATATAGTAGAGATAATAGGAACACTTTTTAATTAAGTACGTACTAATTGTTATTCTACTTCCCCCAAAGGTTAGCATATGTGGATTGGGGAAATCTCTATGCAATGACTTACAGCAGAGTGGTCAAAAGCGAAAGTACCCTCATGGTACACTTTCAAGTGACTGTGTTTTGTAGAAAGGACCCTCAGCAAAAGTTCAACACATCCAGATTGCACCCCTACTACCTGAACTTTTTCAAGGCCAGTAGAGCACAGAAGAAAGGCCTCTCTTGTCGGGTCACAACTCCGCCAGAGGCCCACAGATTGCTCCGCGTCACACGCGAAACAAAAGGTTTGACCTTCTGAGTAAGTACTCCTGACAATTGGGTGTATGAGAGTAAACCATGGGCGGACAGTTATAGTCGAAGTGGGTGTGTCTCGGGCACTATTCCCATTTCGTTAAATACCCTCGACATTATACACAATTATATCTTCTCACGTCAGGTATAGCAGTCTGCGCATCCAGTTCAGGACTGGTGTGCAATTCAGCACATCCGAAAGCCCCGGGTAATGGGCAAAGTCCGTGAATCACAATAATGCGTGAACCCAACGGAATTCATTCTGCCCCGTGTCTGCATGGCAATGGATTTTTGGATATGTATGAGAATATTGTTAGTATGAGGAACTTAAAACTAGAACAACACAAGTAAAGTTTGAAGTGGGCAAGAGGAAACACTTGAGTGGCGTGCGCTGGCGTGCTTTTTTTCAACAGAGCGGCGCTCGAGCCGCGGGGAAGTGCTGATGCGGGAATGTGTTGCCTCGGCACCTTGCAACTTGTTCGCGTCGCCTAACATGTAGCTGCGACTACTCGTCCTACAATATGGCAACTTATAACGTAATACGGGCTTTCTATCGGCGTACAAGAATCTCATAGTTAACTGGCATATCTTATATCCATGCATTTTTCTTAAAGATATGTTGACTGATGGGAGAGCGTAATAAAATACTTTACCTTCATCCAAGCACAAACATATCGTACTACATTATTATGTCCTGTATGGAATTTATTCAATTAGCATGAGTTGAATGTTAATTCAATGGAAATTGTCACTTGATTATGAATTACTATCACAGTAATAGTTTCATTTCAAATAACTTCATCCAACGCACACAGGGGATCTATATCTTAATTTAAATTACTAGAATGGAATTGATGAGATAAATATACGCAACTAGCAACTTGCGGTTCATATTGAAATTCTTTGAATTTTAATAAATTTCTTATTTAGGTTTCAAATAATTGCTTTGTAAGTTTAGATATTGGGCTGTAGGAGTAATTTATTATTTAAACATAATAAATGTTAAAAGTAGATATTATGACATTATTTTAATTATACTGCTACTTAAAAGCTAAAAGTTTTAATTTTAAAAGTGGATGTGGCTGAATATTTGTTATTATTAATATGGAAATTAGCGTGGGTGGGTGGGGAATTTATTTAAATGGGGGTGGATGGTAGANTACCTTCATCCAAGCACAAACATATCGTACTACAATATTATGTCCTGTATGGAATTTATTCAATTAGCATGAGTTGAAAGTTAATTCAATGGAAATTGTCACTTGATTATGAATTACTATCACAGTAATAGTTTCATTTCAAATAACTTCATCCAACGCACACAGGGGATCTATATCTTAATTTAAATTACTAGAATGGTATTGATGAGATAAATATACGCAACTAGCGACTTGCGGTTCATTTTGAAATTCTTTGAATTTTAATAAATTTGTTATTTAGGTTTCAAATAATTGCTTTGTAAGTTTAGATATTGGGCTGTAGAAGTAATTTATTATTTAAACATAATAAATGTTAAAAGTAGATATTATGACATTATTTTAATTATACAGCTACTTAAAAGCTAAAAGTTTTAATTTTAAAAGTGGATGTGGCTGAATATTTGTTATTATTAATATGGAAATTAGCGTGGGTGGGTGGGGAATTTATTTAAATGGGGGTGGATGGTAGAGAATCTGATGCAAGGCAGCGAGAGGGTAGGGAGGAACCAAGATTCCACCATTGTTATGATTTTGATATTTTGTTGATATTTATCCCTAACGAGCATATAGGGGCGTAACAAGTTATTGATAAGAGTTATGTAATGAACAATATATAAAAGGGTTTATTTAACATTAACGTTTTACAATATTATTTCAATATAAATATGATTGAATATGGACGGGGGGGAGCTATACAAATATACTGAAATATTAAATGATATTGTTTTATAAAGATGTAACCAGCCACGTTCTGAGTAAAGCCTATTGGAGAGTCCCCACCTTGTTCATGATTCCGGAGGCTGATTAAGATGGCGCAAGTCGACGGCCGGACACACCCATCTTCAGTGGTCTTCTCGTTCCGATGGCCCGACGACAAAAGACACCGTCCACGGACTACACTGTCGTACATCGCCTGCGTTGTCCCCGTTTACTGGCCGGTGGAGGGGGTTTCTGTGGTTTTCGATCACGACCCGTGTCCTGGATAACCAAGTGAAGGTGTCATCAGTCAGGCCGCTCAGCTAATGGCCTGACCACAACCACTTACAGCCTGCACTTCTTGGTCCAGCTGAGCTGAATTAAACGACATGATTTTAAGCATACAACTTCATCTGTCATTGATTCAGAGCGATGGGGCATTTTAATGGTGAGTCGTGGGAAATGTCAGCGTTTTTGCGGTAGGGTTTTTAATGTTTTTGTAATTAGGTGTGGCATGTGTATGTAGTTGCTTGTGTGTTCAATAGTGCTATCAATTTCTAAATTTGGTTTTGACCCCCCTTCTAAATTATGTTTGGGTCAAACTATGGTGTTGCGTCTTCTGTGCCTCTTGTGTTTAACGTGTCGTTATGATTGTCTTTGTTCGCCGCCCACGTTCATACATTTTTTATGTTTATATTCGTTTCCATGACTCCATCGTGAGGGCGTTATTGTAATGCTCCGTTGTGTCGTCGTGCAATGGTTTTTTGACGGTTCGGAGACCTGGAGGATCTCACAAAACTGCCCCCCACCCCCATAACTTTTTTTATTGAATTTTTAAAATAGTTTTTTATCAGGTTAGGAGGCTTTTATGGGCCATCGTCATTGCCCTTGTTTCAATTGTAATTTTAGTTAAATTACAATTGAATTTAAGTGGGTGCTAAAGAAGAATACGTTTTAATTATCGTTTGGTAATTAAACTTATATCATTGTAATTCATTTTTTGCCTGTAATGCAGCCTTTGAATATTCTGCATAAATGAAAGTTTTTTTGTGCTCCGAAAATAAGTTGTTTTTTAAACGAGTATGTGACATTTTTTGCTATTCTTAATGGAGTCAGCTAAAGCTCGCCTANCCGAAAATAAGTTGTTTTTTAAACGAGTATGTGACATTTTTTGCTATTCTTAATGGAGTCAGCTAAAGCTCGCCTATGGCTGTGAGACAAAGTTGAAGACAAATTTGTAATTTACCACGATTAATAATGAAACATATAATTATCTTAAGTTGTGCATATCAGTAAAATATACCGCGACATTTTTTTAATTTTTTCCTAATGAGGTTGTATGTTNTTTTAAATTTTTTCCTAATGAGGTTGTATGTAGAACTACGAGTATAAAGCACATTTTATGTAACGTTTAATAACGTCGCATTTAATTTGAATGAAGAGTGAATTGGGATATATGCCAGCTTTGCAGTAACCAAATTTGTGTTGCAATATTGAATTGGCTTCTTGCAAGCAGAACTCTCAGAACGAAGAACTTGCGAATCGCCAAGAAAACAGTTAAAATCATCGGTTAAAACAATGGTGATGCCGTTTGTTTACATTTAGTTTTCCAACAAATCAGAGCTTTTGTTCACGAAATATTATTTATCGTAACTTCAATATATTCCAACAGCAGTTATGCTAGAAATGCTCAGAAGATCAAAATCAGTGTATCCAATCTTTATGAAACTGTAGTTTTAAAGTTAATCAATAAAGACTTTAAAAGAGTACCATAAAAGAATGTAAAAACAGAATTGAGCAGGATTGACAAAGATATCCGAAACGGTTGAAATGGAGTACAAATATGTGGACACAGTTGTAAAAACTGTCGATGCAGTATAATACTTCGGGGAGTTGATCAACAGCATCTACCCTCCTGGCTCAAGGTCGGGGCTTCATTAAGTTTTCCTGCGAAACCTCGAAACACCGAAGTTCTGGAATGGTGTAGGCTCGATGTGAAGACTTGGGGAAAGAGATGTAATCAACACCACCGTCTTCACTGGATGTGCACGCGGAGAATACGTTTCCATAATGTGCGTACCGTTGATTCCATCAAATTACCCTTTCGAGTTTAGAAGACTGCAATTCCCCCTCAACTTCAGTTTAGCTGTGACTTTAACTGAGGACCAGGGACATCCGCTGCATGTGGCAGAGAGAGAGTTGAGAGAGGACTTCTTCTCACTTGGGCAGCTGTGCACTGCCCGCTCCAGAGTGAGCTTAGCTAGACGCTTGATCATGTAAGCGCTTGATGGCAGGACCACTAATGTGCTCTTCAAAGAAGTCCTTCGGTAAAGGAACTCAGTAGTTGTTTGATTGAGAGCCCGCGGGTGAAGCCGCGAACAGAATACTAGTAATTTTGTGATATACGTTCGTTTCTTCAAAAACTGACAAAAAAACATTGCGGCCAATAGGAAAATTTTGCAACAATTTGCGCAAAATCTCAAACACTGTCATCTATGACATTCCCATTCATAGATATTTGCTATCTATCATTATGAACTTTTGGTTTTCTTCGTCTAACTCGTGGACGCAACACACATTTTCGAAGTCAGAAGTGTATTGAGCACTGTTTTGCCTGATAGATTATTTTGCCTCTGTGAGAGCTGCATGTGAAACTGACAAGAAAAAAATCTATTTTGCCTTATTTTATTGACAAGCTAAATTTTCTTCGCTTACAAACGCAGCCCGCTGTCTTCAGTTCGAAATAAAACTTGAGAATTTATTTCCTACGCGAGAGCAGAAACGCTAGCAGAAAATAGGTATGCAAACCGGTACGGAAATGAGCATCGCGTGGATACGGCGTGAGTTATTGGGACATCTAGGCTGCTGCCAGGTAAACCCGCAGAATTCAAGCTCCTCTAACCACGACACGGAGACAAACTAAGAAGTTACAATAAACAAGCGAAATATCGCGACTTTCTCTTCGTTGTAAGTTGTTATGGTGTGATCAGGCCTTAGCTGAACGGCTTGCCTGATCACACCTTCAAACACTAAACCCGGAAACGAGCGGGATTGCAACGCCACCATTTGGTCGTCGGCCCTTGCGAAAGAAGACAGTTGCAGAAATCCCCTCCACCGGTCACTGAGCGGGGCCGCAGAACCACGCGCTTGATATAGGCCGGCGTAACACCCGGAACGAGCGTCTTTCGTCTTTAGTCATTTGGGAGACCCGACCAGCGAAGCAGACCAGGAAGATGGGTGTGTCCGGCCGGCGTTAACGGTCTCGCAGAATCAGCCTTCGGCTGCCACAAGGTGATGACTTTCCAGTTAGGTTTAATTAAAATGGCGCGAATCATAATGTAATTAAATAATCATCTTGGTATTCAATTTGAAGCTACTCCGATCAATAGGCATTTAAAAAGCAACTGTATAATCTTCATATAATAAAACCTCATCAGATACTGTTGTNAGCTACTCCGATCAATAGGCATTTAAAAAGCAACTGTATAATCTTCATATAATAAAACCTCATCAGATACTGTTGTACTCTACCGAATCATGAGTCATTATTGAGCTACGTACCTAAATACTTCCAAGTACGAATTGGCTGAAAAGCTTGTTCGTAACAAAGTGCTCCCACTCGCTGCCTGGACTTCTGGAAGCTGTATNTGTATAATCTTCATATAATAAAACCTCATCAGATACTGTTGTGCTCTACCGAATCATGAGTCATTATTGAGCTACGTACCTAAATACTTTCAAGTACGAATTGGCTGAAAAGCTTGTTCGTAACAAAGTGCTCCCACTCGCTGCCTGGACTTCTGGAAGCTGTATTTAGATCTGACGGTCAGTGTAATCTGTTGTAGAATTATTCTCAGTTGGTCCAAATGCAGGCGCTGAAATACAAATAATAGTGCGCTATGAAATACAAATAATAGTGCCCTATAAAATACAAATAATAGTGCTCTGTGAAATACAAATAATAGTGCGCTATGAAAGTTCTGTAGCTCGTGCGGTTCTTGTTCGCGGTACACGCGGTTCTTCCTCCTCTGTAATGTTTTCTGTTCTGTAACGTAACCTACAATATAGAAGAAATAACACTAAAAATTTACCTTAAACTGTGTACGATATTTTACTTGTTGGCTGTTAACATATTACTCAATAATTTAGAAATTCCTGTATATTATCTACTTTTATGCCAAATTAGTACTTTTCCGTCATACACGAAATTAATATTCGGTGTATCCAATGACCATATTTTACATCAATCAAGTGGAACTGTGAAATTAATGGGAATCGTAATTATATTCTTAGTATGGTAACTCTTGTTCGTATGTGCAAAAACAGAAACTAATGCAAACTACAAAACACTTAATGTACACAAATATAAAATCAATTCTTCTAATACGTGGAAATAAATATCATATACGTGCCTATAAAAAAACTGAGAACATGCCAGTAAATGTTTACGTGAAAATTTTGCAGGCAAATTTTTGGAATTATTGTCACAAATTGATATCTAAGCTGCTGAATTAAAAAGCGGGCGATTCGTGCGTTTTGGGATGCTATACAAAACTTTTAACTATTATCTGTGGCCGCTGCAAGTAGCCTGAGAAGGCATTAATCTGTTCGTTTAATTTTACAGTTCAGTGTTGTTTGCATTACGCAATTCTTTAAATCTATGAAAAAATCCTCTTTGTTTTGGTATTTAGTCCTCGCTAGAGTTATTCGTTATGACGTCCTTCCTGTGGCGACATTCTGTTTAATATTTACCTTCACGATAGGACATCACTTCTCTTAGCCACTCTGGTGTTAATGAAGGAAATCGAGGTATTGACCACAAAATATATGGCGCAACATTGAAGTTGTTCTTACGAACCAAAACCAAACGGATAAAATTTTTTTAGGGTAACACCTCAGTTTTAGAGAAGTTTTCCATTTGTTTCGTTTTTATTCATTTTACTGTTCAAGCACTCAGTTTTTAAGCTGGTTGTGTTTAAACATTTTTTTATTGTGCTCATTACTGACGTAAGTATAAATACAAATTCGCTGATGTTTTTTTTAATTTTGTGATTGTTTTTGGAGTTACTTTGCAGTTAATGAAAATATTACATTCAGTTTTGAAGTGTTCGTATATTGGCCGAGGATGCTATGTAAGCAACCTAAGAGGGGGGGTGGTACAGATGTTGCATATTACGTTAAAAAACTTTTATTTCTACCAAAATCGGTTTAGGAGTTTTAGTCACAGGAATAGTTATCTACAATAAGTCAGCGTCGTTGTTGTAGACATTATGTGCAAATCACTACAAAATAAAACGAAACAGCCCTTCCACTATTTCAGTTTTTGTTTGCACTTAAAATTCCAGGATGCATTAATACATTCCAGGTGAACGTATTTCACATAAGAGATTTCTGAAGGACAATATGAAATAAAGCATGGCAAAATCTTTTAGGAGATAAAGTTTTGAGGAAAAAAAATTGTTTGTGTTTTAATGTCCTGAACATGTTTATTGCGATGGAAAATTGGACTAGTTCAACCAGTCATATAATCATTTGAAATTAATTCTGCCCGTTTTTACGAATAAGTTAAATGACAACCCGTTGGCAAGCACGAGTTTAAGATGCAGGCCCGTTTTTCACTTTCCAGGGGGCTGACTCCTCAACTCTTGTATAAGAATGTACGCCGAGAGTTTAATACCCTGTTCAGTGCACGCTGGACAGTCTTCTCGAAGCAAATTCAACTTTCCCCCGATCCATGTTCCAGAGTCCTGTCGCAATTTTATGTTGCCTCCCATGTAACCTTCTTGCGTGGTTCGCGGGACATTGTACTCTTCGAGTGCAGATTTATCGGACGTTTATTTCTCTGTTACAACTCTCTCGGTCCCCGGACCTGCCAATGCCTGTGCCAGTATTTCCTCGGAGCTGTGTAAGTGGTTCAGGACGAGAGCATGGGAGGAGGGGGGGAGTGGTGTTTCGGTCCGCGGGGGTCGACCTGCACTACGGTGGAGAACGCTGCTTCTGAAGGTCTGGAAACTTGTTTAGCAGCGCTCACCAAGTAATGACGTCAATCTGTATTTCTGACTGTCCAACTTGTGAGTAGACCTGGAATGTCCCATCATGCGTGATGACCGTGTGGGTGATTTCCCGTACGCACTGCCTGTGAACAGCAGGGCAGTTCCTTAACTTGTTTTGTATCAATTAATGACTTATATCTGTTGCAGCCATGTCGTGTTTTGGTTTGTGCTGTACCTTTGTCGAGCTTGTTTCTTGCGTCCAGCGAACAATACGCTGCGTAATAAGTTTTATTTTCATAACCATTCACAAACGAGAGGTGCAAAAATGTCCACCGATGAGATTTATTTTGAGGAAGAATATAGAATAAAATGGAACTGGTATCTTGTAGCGTACAGCACGAGTCGAAAGTATATTTCACGTGCAACATGTCCGTAATCGTAGACGTGGTGTCTCGGAGTGGTAATATGAGAATTTACAACTCTCACTCTTCACATCAATACGCTGTGAATCACGTGCGAGCAGAATGAATTGGAGATTTGCAACTTGAACCGTTCAGTCGCCGTGTGCATGAGCGAGGACATGTTGCACGCGGAGGATATTTATGGTCGGCAGTGTACACAACGAGGAGTCACTGGCCTTTGTTTTCGGCGTCTTCCTTGTGAGCAGTCTACCTTGTTGAAGTGTCTGCGTATCTTGTGTGTGAATGGTTGATGCTGACGTCAGCAAACACCCAGGACGTTGTTCATTGGTTGCGAGAAGCTAGCCCGACACAACTACAGCACTCATCATTAAAATGTTACGATTGCAAAACCCCAACTCGTAATTTAATTCGGAACTGAACGGGTTAAAGTTCAGTAAATAATTTATAGTAAATCGCCATATTTATATTTTTTGCTATTATTCTAATGAAACAATTGCTGGATACCAAACCGTTTTCAATCAACGCAAGTCTTGATGATACAGCTGTTAACATATATGCAATCGAAACGCAGCACGGACGGCAGCTAGACGAGCCGGCAGTGACTCAGGCAGGTGCTGATAGTCTCCACGGGTATCTGGAGCCATGCTGTCTGCAGTGCGTGGTGGAGGAGACAGACGGCGAACACGACGATCGAGGTGGTCCCACAGATGTTCAGTTGGATTGAGATCGGGGCTGTTTGGGGGCCAGGGATGAACTTTGCAGTCTTAATCATTCTCTTCCAGCCACGTGCGGACATTTATAGCCGTGTGGCAAGGCACATTACCGTGATGGAAGATCCCATCCTCCAGAGGAAAT
Organism: Clitarchus hookeri; assembly: GCA_002778355.1. Lineage (NCBI taxonomy): Eukaryota > Metazoa > Arthropoda > Insecta > Phasmatodea > Phasmatidae > Clitarchus > Clitarchus hookeri. Next base: position 133,029 of record NQII01007309.1, on the reverse strand, counting down.
ACAATCGTCATGTACGGGAGGATGTGATCGCCAAGGATGGATTCATAACCAAATCGATCAAGAGTGCCTTCCACACGGATGATCGGACCTAGAGAATACCACGAGAACATTCCCCAGACCATAACACTGACCCACTGCCTTGTGTTCGTCCAGCAATGGATGAGAGACCTACAGGGTTTGGTAGAGTCAGTACGTGTGGAGTATACACTTGCAATACATTCGCGTGAAATCGACAAATTTCAGAATAAACCGTTTTCAGCTCTAAATACTGATGATGACTGTGTGGCCCCTGCAAAGAAAAGTAAACTTGATATTGAGGATGGAACAGGAGGCGAAGACGATCATGAAGACAGTATTGATGATAATGACCATGAAGATAGTGTTGAAGAAGTATGTGTGAGAAGGATGATGATATTCCCAATGTTCCCACGCATTTCACCAACGAGTTTCCTTCGACAAGTGGCGTGAAGAAGGCAGAAGGCGTCAATAACGCTCGTTACATATTTCCCGAAGACCCGAACGAACTTGCAACAACGAACGTGCTGACAAGAGTGTGGAACTTGTTTGATTATCGCGTAGATGTCGTTCGGGCCGCTCGTGGTGGTCACATTGAACATTTATGAATGTATGGTAAACAAACTTCACGGTTCCAAGGTTCATGTGATTGGTCAATCAATGTTGTAGGTTGTTCGGTTTTGATATTATAGACCTTCAAAGTTGGGGTATTCTTTTATACTCACCCTGTGATTTATTTTTCAAATATAATATTTCATTTATTATTATTATGAATAAAAATAGGGAGGACATAGGTGGGTTGGTAACATCTAATGAGAAGTTGTTAATATGCAAAACCATATTACTTTGAGTGCGTACAAGTCTGGCGCGCTGTCCCTTTGGTGCAATTTTCTATACTCGGTTCTGCTTTGTTTGCATGAGGCGGAGGACACTCTTGAAGGTACAACTTTGTCAGGGCTTCAGAAAAGTTGGAAGTAACCTTGAATAGACTATACCACCTCGTTTATTGTCTCCTCGGCGTAGATGGTCCCTTGACAAGCGGACAAGTGAGTGATCGTTGCTCTCCAGTCAGCAACAGGAGGGACCACGTCCTGGCGGTGAGAGGAGAATTACACGCGTCGTTTCAACCTGCAGTGCACTTGTGACACCAGCTGTCACGTGACAGATACAACTGGCAACCTTCTTCAGCTTACACTGACAAGAAAATTTTACTTTATTATTTACTGGTACCTACATACTGTCATCCCACACATATATCTTATATGATGTGTTAACATAAAATATTCAGACATAAATTATAACAATTATCAATTTTTCAAACATGCAAACTAAAGTGAGCCAAATTTTGAAATATATATGGAAATATATGGCGTTTTATTTCAGTATAAATTATTTCATGACGATAAGTTATACATTAAGATAACTTATATATTTGCCGTTTGATGACGAATTAAACAATGTTTTTGGAAATAATTTTCTTCTAACGTAACAATATCATTTATATAGTATTTGTGTTGATTTCTGTCTGAAGCAAAACAAACGTGTCCTCCTAGGGGCTGCCTAACCATTTCAGTGTTCGGTACACGAGACATGTTAGACAGAAATGTTATGTGATCTGCAGTTAATAGAATGCGAAAACAGCAATATAGTGATTGCACTGCATGTAGGGATGCCAATTATATTTTATAAAATACTGCCAGTAACATCCAATACAACAAACATAGTTAACTTGTAACAATCAACAGAGAATGCAGCACCTGTATAGTTTGAGAGAGAAATAGAGCTACTTCCTCAAACATGTTAAAGTCGTTTAACCCGCACCTATGTAATAACTACCGAACGACCAAACTTATTCTTATAGTTACCTCAGAGGTAACTCACAGTTGAATTGACACAGGAATGGAGCTTTCAAGTCGCCAACTTAATTTTTAGAAGCTCTTAGTAGAGGCTGAATACTTTTTTTTTTTAAGCTGTGTCTTAAATTAACTAACTGGATACATGAGGAACTAGTATAAACTGCCTTAAAATTTGCTAAATAACTTACAAGAAAAAAAATTTCTGTGTCGCAATTCCCGTTCTTGTATGCTTCGCTATTAAGTCTGCGCGTCAGTTCAAGGCCTTTGGCGTAGAGGCGGTGCTGTATTGGTCCAGTTACCGCAACTTGGCCCTTAACGTTCTTCCGATCCCGCGCCTGCATGGGGTTTCAAATGTTCAGGTTGATAAAGTCTCCAAACACCGTTTTGATTTACTTAATTTCCTGCAACAATAAAACTTCAACAGGAAAACCCACATTTTGCACACATACAAATAATGTTGTTTATAAAAGAAGAAAACTACAAAATTCATAAACTTAAATGCGTTTGCTTCAATTAGCTACATTTGATATTAATTTACTAATCAATATTGGTATTTTCTCGTCTACATTTATATGTATTTACCGTCTGAATTCTTTAGACAGCACATTGTAGAATCACCCTCCTCGTACAGAGCAACCGTAATAATTTTTTTACTTCTAGGTAACAAATCGTTACTGCTGATATCTTTAGTTACATTTCAGAAAATGTTCACTAACTTTCATGACTGTACCAAACTAATATTTTTATACGTGTACTAAATGTCAGATGTTTATGACATATCCTAAATTGAAATCGCCTGAACTGCGAGCTGAAAAGGGACTTCTATTACTTACAATTTCGATGTCTGCGCATATTTACAAAGTTTTAGTACCGGTGACATGCGAAACACCTCCTCCACTGCAGGCATACCAATATTGCTGTGCCCAGTATTTCCTCTCACCGCGGTCATGTTGGTAGACATCGCACAGGATTCGTTCACTGTACTCTCCGTTATTGACTGGCTCCCAGCCGATCGAGGGCCAAGTTAACTGTGTCAGAATCAAAATTTGTAAATTAGAGGATATTAAATTTATAGCATTCGTTTACAAAATTGTAATATATTTTATTCCTGAAAAAGTTTGGTGATATAGAAGAGTATTCTTGTAAGTCTTGTGTAAAACAAGCGAAATATTGTTAAGTATATCAACCTTTGCTTATTTGTCTTTGTCGTGGCTCGAGTAGCCCTCGAAATAGTTCTATAGAAACTAAAATTCAATACCGTAAAAGAAAAACACAATAACTTCTTCAAAGTTATGGACGTATGGACACCTGAATTTCGTAAAATGATTCCACAGCTAGCGGAATTTAAAAAAAAACATAGATGCGTGTACTTATGTACGCGCGTTAGAAGTTTTACTTCTTTGACGCGACTAAAATAAAATTTTATTACGTATGCAAATAATTTATATAAGTAGGAAAACGATAGAATGACTGAAGAAACACACGTGCTAAAAGAAGTATAACTTCAAATACTTAAGTGTGAGAAATAATACTCTTCTCTTAAGCTCTGTTACAAGGCAAATATAACAATTTGTATTTCGGTGTTGGGTCACATACCCCTACCACGTTCACTGTCGAATTTCATTACACTGTGCGCGCGCAACTTCCGTTGCACACTAAACTTTTGCCCTCAACGCGCCAAAATAAGTATAACTTCAAAAATTAACGACGTAACAGCTTTCGTGATTGTGTTTGGATGATTTTAATAGTATCCTTATTTTATGTGTCTGCTTCCCAATCAAATACTTTGCATAGTCAACTAGCCTAATTCTGATTGGTCCTGTTAAACATTGGAATGTTTTGCCACAAATACACGGGGTCACTATCGAGAGGGAAGATGCAATTGTGCAAGTAAGGTACAGAAGTCTACCCCCTGCATAAAACTTCTCGCGAAATCCTCACTAAAAATGACGCAATCTTCTCTCGTTTACAAAGCTAATCGTTATTTTTGCCTATTTTGATACGTTGTGCAATAGTTTACATTTCGTGATGCATTCACTGCTAATTGTAATTGTTTAGGGAAACTCGCGCCATTTATATATTAACAAACCTTTCAAATCTTCGCCCTTATGAATTACGGACAGCGGATTAGCTTAATTACGTTGTCTCAGTCATGAAAATCTCGTACTCTCATTTGTTCACTTTTGTTATTTAGTCTGGTAAGCAGGGCACATACAGTGAAAGATATTCCCGTGAAAAATATAATTCCAACAAAGATAACATGAAGAAATGATGTGCTCTATTTGGAAGTATGAGGAGAGCGAAGTGAGAATACTCACAACATCGAGCGGAGTGAACCATTTAAAAACACACACCTTGGTTTTTCTAATGAGTTTCAACGGGAGCAATCAGGGCCAAAATATGGAGAAAGCAACGCAGCAACCATGTATAGTCCATTCACGGTTACTTTACTCTTTACTGAAGCCCTGCTGAATTCCTACTTTTGGTTAACAATTACGTATCCTTCCGCTGCACGTAAACATAAACACTGCCATGTGACGTCGACGTTTTAAATTTCAAATGCTTTGTTTATTGTTCACAGCTGTTCAAAGAATTCTGTCATATTTAAAAATACATTACATACGAATGTTCACAATTTAGGCCTATAACCACATTAAGGTCAGCTTTATAACTTTTTGAAAATGTCTGTATTTACGATAATTCTTACTGTTATTATTTAACAGTGTTAATATGTACTACTTAGCACATTACATATACACTAAAGAGCCAAAAAACTGGTATAGGCGTGCGTATGCAAATAGCAGAGGTATGGAACCAATCAGAGTAACGCGATGCGGTCGGCAGCTAGATCGGTTACTGCTGCTACAATGGCAGGTTATCAAGATTTAAGTGAGTTTGAACGTGGTGTTATAGTCGGCGCACGAGAGATGGGACATAGCATCTCCGAGGTAGCGATAACATTTGGATTATCGCGTACGACCATTTCACGAGTGTACCGTGAATATCGGGAATCCGGTAAAACATCACGTCATCGACATCGCTGCTGCCTGAAAAAGATCGTGAAAGAACGGGACAAACGATGACTGACGAGAACATTAAACGTGACAGATGTGCAACCCTTTCTCAAATTGGCGCAGATTGGATTTGTGGACTGCCCTGCAGGATTCATGGCGTGAATTGCGTCCTGCATACCTTCATACATTAGTCGAGTCCATGCCACGTCGTCTTGCAGCACTTCTACGTGCTCCCCGGGGGGAGGGGGTGCTACACGATATTAGGCAGGTATGCCCGTTTTCTTGGCTCTTCAGTGTAATACAAGATAATATTTTGCCGCGACTGTGCTTAACCCTATTACAACTGTGAGGAAAGAACTGTAGTATTTAACCTCTTGTTATTGATGTTTTTTGGGATATTTCGTAAAAAGGACAGCCTTAGCTGTAATAAATATTAAAACGAAGGAGCAGCCAGTTCAACGAAAAAGAGAGTAAATTCAAACACGCAACTCGTGTCGCTAATGTTTTGTACGTTTCAGCAACAAACTTAAAAGATAGCGGTGAACATGCACACAAATGGACCTACCGTAAATTTTATACTGCTCATATTTCTTTGCATATGTATTTAGTTTTTACTAGGCTTATTTAATTATTTATTTAAAATTTATGTCTTGGCTTAGTAATTTGTTAAGATTGTGGCAAACATTCAGATCACAAAAACATAAGCACTTTACACAATTGTTTCAAACACCGAGGGAAAACTTACGTTGTGATAAATCAACAGACGTGTAATTAACTTCGTCATAAAAACAGTTCACGTTTAAAACGTATAAATTTCGCACGTCCAATATTTGCAATCACACACACACACACACCAGGTCAGCCTGGCGGCTACTAAGCAGCCACGCCCTTTCACACGCGGCTGTTAACGTCACACGTTACAGTATATTTATTACTGCCATAGAAACACAGATTTATCACAACATCGCAGCTTGCCTAGGTAGGTTTAAAAAACACGACGTGCACAAACTTTACGTAGTAATTTGAAGTATTTTTCCGCAGTATGAAAAATAAACTTTTCGTCACATCTAGATTTGTATAACAATAAGTATTGAAACATTAAAGTTTTTTTTTTCAGTTGTCAATTTTTCTGTAATACATACGAAATATGGTAAAAGTGAAAATATGTATAATTTTTCTGCTTCTGCCAGCGTTGCGAAACTTCCCCAGAGAGAGAGAGAGAGAGAGAGACAGACAGACAGATATGGCGACAATCTCCTCTTCGCCAACAGTTTCTCGTCACTAGGGTCTACGCACCGTATTTTACGCTGTTGTTTTTAACGGTAACAATAAAATATGTCCCCATATTTCAACAGGCAACGTTTAATTTACAAATAGCATACCAAAAACTTGGTAAAACAATATTTTAACTGTTAACTATTTCTTACTAGCGGTTGCTGAAACATCGCTGCTCTCACTGTTTTTAATTCGTATTGAATAATAAATCAAAATTACAAGTTATAGTATTTACTAAGGTGAAGTTTCATTTATTACAAAATATAATACTTTTAAAGTTAATAAGTGTTATATACATGTGGTATACAAGTTATTTTAATTTAAAAAAAACCCCAGTTTAACATATTACTCCTAGTGTGATTTTTCAAAGGTTTGTTTCAAAACATCGGAAAAATACGTGAATGGGCCATATATTTTCATCTCTTACCTTTTGTCGTCCATTCCGATGGAACCGTTATGACTTGGCTGTATTATTTCACTGAGCAATGGAAGTCTTTACTCATTCAACACTAAGCCTGAATGTGTATATATATTTAGGCTACTAAGTAAGTCCTTTATACTAGAATACAGTATACTAACAGACATAGACAAAGTGTTTTAGGAGCTTACAAAGACCACTAATGCAAATCAAAAGTACTATCGTAAATAAATTCATTTCTCTATTATCAGTGTAATAAAAACAATGGATCGCATTTCGTGCTGCATTTGAAGGAACGTTAGAAAGCAGCATGGTAAATGTGTAATATATGCTGACGGCAAGCCTTTAATGAGCGTTTCGCTATGCTGTTAGTACGGTCGATGCGTCGTGTTTCAAAATGGCGGCGAACGAGCGTGAATACAGATACGAACAGAACTGGTGTTTCTGTAGTCGTGCACGCGAGTGGCTGGGCTTTTGCTTGTATCGAGCCCCTGCAAGTCTGTACTGACTTCAGAGTCTGAACCGAACTAGACTGAAATGAATGTACGACTCATGAACTCGCAGTCTGAGCGGGTCTGAGTGAACGGCGTGATTTAAGTGCTCGTCTTTCCCCGGCCGCTTCATAAATAGACTGCGAACTGAAATGACGAGCCATGCTGGATTCACAACGGCACGAAAAGCCCACGGCAGCTCCGACACGGCGAAATAAATTTCAACGACCAATAAGAAGACAAGGTTATCCCAACGAATTGGCATCCCCGACGAATTGGAATCCCCGACGAATTGGCATCTCCGACGAATTGGCATCTCCAACGAATTGGAATCCCCGACGAATTGGCATCCCCGATGAATTGGAATCCCCGATGAATTGGCATCCCCGACGGCATGACAAAAGGAAATTGTTTTTCTCTCATGTTCTTGTTGTGGGGGTCGTCAACAATAAACAAACGAATTTACAGCCAAGATCATTTTTTCGGTTTTTTTTTTTCGAATTTGTTATCATCATAGGCATTAGAATGTTTGTCAAAAGCAAATAATCGCTCATTTATCGTGAGTTTTATACCGCAAATAATAGATGTCGTGTGAATTACCTGCAATTTTAGGATTTTTTTCAATAGTCAATCAAGATACTTGATGGGCAGTTATTGTCGGGGTATTGTGAACACCGAGTAAATTTCATATATTCTTTTCACGGTAAAGTGAGCACTTTTAAAGCCCAAGTTACTTTTTCATTTTAACCATTTTTTATCCTTAAAAAACTTTATAAATTAATATTTCCATGTAAGTAATAAACACAGTGTGTATATTACACCGCACTCGAAAGTTAACGCCCAAGGCTAAAATAAAATATATTTATTCATTGTTATAACAATTGAGAGGGCTTTCAAAAGTGCTCACTTTACTGCGAACAGCCTATACATAGTTCTCGTCGTGCTTCAACGTCGTGTCGTGCTGCAGCGTCGTACTGCGACTCCAGCATTGTGTGGCGCGAGGAGACTGCGTGGACATGTGCCCTTGTAGCGCGCGGCGTCCCTTCCCCGCCACAAACAACAATAATAGGCTCCACATAAAGCACGGCTGCATAAATTAGCGTGGACGAGAGCAATTCCGTGCTCGAGCTGGCTCGCTCTNGGGGTCAGTAAACTGTGAGAGGGGGGAGGGGAGTGAACGTGGGCTCTACCCACGCGGACACCGCACTGCTGATTCACACCACTGGAACCAGTCTTCGCCGGAGTTCGTCTCCGCTCGAGCAGAGACGGGGTTCCTCGTTGCAAGTCCAGCTGGCATTTGCACTCTACTGTAATTCCAGCTCTTTGAACACCCGCCTGTCAGATATCACTGAATTAAAACTTAATTCACGTTCGACATGAGTGATACTTACGGCCTGGATTTTACACAGCTAAGCATCACTGCCAAGTCTTATTTTGGCTAATGTTATTTGTGGAATTTTCTAAAAGTCATCGACATGAGTGGTTCACATAAATATCATCGAGCTCGTGGCACGTTGTTCACTGGTACGTCGTCATCTGTACTGTATTGTACAGGGTGTGGGCAGTAGAGTCTCCTGTGCCTGTGACTTACCGGTAAAAACAGGAGTAAACTCCAGAGCAACATTCGGTGTGCACAGCGCCCAGTACTAGCTATTAGTCAGCCACAAAGCCACGCCAGGCATTTACTTGCCACTTCAGATGTTTGAGTACTTCATGGCGTGCACACCGGCCTGATCCCACAATGTCTGAAGCCAGACAGCAATGCAGCACCGCCGTGCTTTGATTGGCTGCAGTCGAGCGCGATCCAATAGGAGAGGCTATCGGGACGGACCTTGTGTTTGCTCGGCCACTGCCTGCCGCGTTGGACACGTTCTCAGGGCCGCTAGAGGTTTGGGGCGCTACGCCCGAGCAAGGAAAATTGGCGATTCAATGTTGTTAAAGGCTGTTCACAACAAAGTGAGTTCTTTTGAAATCAACCTAAGAAAAACGCCACTGCTCCCACCTGGGTAGGATTTAACGGGCGCGCTGAGTAACATGTGCCTAGTGAAGTTGGTAGCGGTGAAGGCGAAGGTAGTTCCATGCCTTAACGTAAAATTAAAAGTTTTAGGTTAAGTATTTGTGAAAACTTAAATGATTTCTTCAGCTTTTTTTTTTAAATTGCAGGTAAGTGTGAGAATTAGCAGATTTGTAAAATTGTTACTTTTATAATATATTCGCGGGTTCACTTGACCAACGCATGATGCTCGTGGCAGTGTTAATTTTACATAAGGCGGAGTAATAGTGTACGCAACGTGCATGCAGGCATATGTTAAGCAGGACTCTCGAAAGCGCTCAGTTTACCGCGAACAACCTGTATATACAAGAACGTACAAGTCATGGAGGGAAGGAGAGCTTGTTCATGGCATTCCCAGGACGCTGGTGACGTCAGAACCGGACCTGGTCAGCTTGCAAGCAAGTTACCGAGGAGGGTCTTCAGCGAACGGAGTCTCTACCTGACGGTGGTCAGCGACGCTGTTCTGCCGGCATGTGCTGCTGGAGTTCGATGAACAAGCGACTCCTTAACTTCCATCCTCTTACGTATTACGTCACCGAGCTGTGTAATTTGTCTTCAATATCATTGATGACCGACTGCTTCAGTAGTTATTATTAGGTTATTTATCTCGTATATTAAATACAATAATTGTTAAGATGGCGTTACGTGTTAAGCACTCTATCCTGTGGACTAAGCTGAACTTAATTTGCTCGCTTTGTGCTGTCCACTCATGGTTACTTCTTACTTTTCTGAAGCCCTGCTAAAGTTCTACACTAATAACATTATTTCCGCCTGCTGAAATCAATGCTTAACTAAGTTTACAAAATTACACAAAGTGACAACTCACGGCACACGTGCACACTAAGCTTAGTAATATTTTGTTTGAGAATTATGTCATACAAAGCATTGCCAACACACATTTTTCTCTCTATTTTTATTGATATTATTTGTAAATCAAATCATATTTATAGATAATATTTAAATGTTATAGTTCAATTTAACCAAAAATAAGACACATTTACGTTGACACATATGATAGATGACATATTTAGGAAACAACCAATCACGTATAATACATGGGGTGATTTCTCAAAGGTTTTGTTCCAAAAAGTGTGTAGCTACTGTGCATAAACTTCGTGTAAGGATTTTCTCGCTTTATATGAAGGATTTGATAATAGACAGTGTTGCAGGACGTACCAGGAACGGTGTGGCTCAACTGGAGAACAGGCAGGGGTGTCCAAGTACTTCAGATCTACACTGCCACCTCTTGACCTCGCGTCATACCCGTGTCTCTGATGTATAACGGTAGGAAAACATCATAAGTCCGACGAGCTGCATGACTAAAGTGTCCCTCCCCCACATTGAGCCAGTTTCCGCATTCAAAGCCGAAAAGCGTGGGAGCGATAAGGCCCGCACTGGAGCGAATATCAAGTGATCCATCGCCTCTAAGCGCAAGGCTCTGAACTGACGCGTAGTGTTCCCGTCGTGCTGTGTGTACCTGTGCGACTTTAAGCAGTGACCCTATCATTTTATTGCAGAAAATTCTTTGGTAATGCTCAATGCAGGCCTTGATGATTATCGTATGTATCTGTCGTGTATATTTTCAGATATAGCACGTTAAAGTAACATTTTTGATATCTTGGATTACTCTAAAATGGTGTTTATAATTTGCGTGACGTCTTGAAAGCAGGTTCACATCTGAAGTGTATACATGGTGATTCTAAAATCATGGGACAAACATTGAGGGGTGGTAGAGCTCCCTAAAACAAACAATTATTGTATAGTAAAATATGGGCGGAAGTGACGCGTTGAGGCACAAACACAAAGACATAGCACATTAACGGAAACACAATGTTCATTAGAAGCATACTTAACGAGTGATTCCGTACAGAAAATGTTAAAACAGTTGCTGGAAATGCATCCACCAACAGTCACGCATGCTTGGCGACCTCTACATATGGCGTGATTGGCTGACAATGGTGGCGTGCGTGAAATACCCGGCGTATTTGAATCTGTTCGCCAATCACTCCACCGACGCTACCAAGCTTGCATTACTGTCGGTGGTAGCAATTTTGAGCAATTATTATAAACATTGCTGTAAAAAGGCATTTAGCGGCGACGTTGTAAATAAACAATGTGTTGCATTTCATGCGTTATGTTTTTGTGTTTGTGCCTCAACGCGTCACTCCCACCCATATATTCCAATACAATAATTGTTAGTTTTAGTGAGCTCTACCACCCCTCAATGTTTGTCCCGTGATTTTAGAATCATCCTGTATNTACAATAATTGTTAGTTTTAGTGAGCTCTACCACCCCTCAATGTTTGTCCCGTGATTTTAGAATCATCCTGTATAGTGACTTGCCAAAAATCATGGGATAGCAGTATGTAAATGTAATAATAGTAATAACTCGTGGTGGCGCTGTGCTTGTACGTCTTTGAAGAGCCCGGACCTTTGTGAGTTGTGGCCTGACTTGGCGTGAGTGAGTGCGTGTTGGTTCTGGCATCGCATTGCAGCCCTTCTTAGGCTTTCCGTACACTCAAAACAATATGTTGTCCCAGCACGGTTGTTCGAGATGAATTCTGGAATGTTCCAGTGACTTATTGTGGCCACCTCGATCGTTCTCCCGATATGAGCCCCACCGAGTGTCTACGAGACGTCGTGGGGAGATGTATTCACACCCGAGATCTCGTGCCTTCAAACAGCAGGGAACTGTGGGTAGCTATCAGGACTGCACGGGTCAACCAACATCTGTCCACGTGGGTTTCGTCAACGTGTGGAGTCAATCACGCGACTGTTTGCCGCGTTTCGCCGGGCCAGAGCAGAGCCTTCCCGTAGTTCACGACTTTAGTCATGTCATGTCGGTGTAAATTAGAGTACATTTTACAAAACGATAGTGTGGAATGCGTAAAATTAACGGTGAATTTTGACAAGTCAGTGACGTAGACTTCACTTTTATTATAAACATTAAACCACGTATACAACTTTGTATGTTATCTAAAATAACTTTCTTGTAAATAAACAATACCTTTTCTGTAGATATGCAAACAAATCGTTGGCAGCTGGTCCCCGAACAGTTGTTTGTAACAAGAACAGAAGTTATATTTTGTGCAGTAAAGTTGGTAACGGTGGAGGGAAAGTAGGTTCATGTTTTAGTATTCAATTGAAGTGTTCAATAAACATTTTAGTGTGCAAAAATCGTATCTTTATCTTTCTGTTTTGTATGCATATAAGCGTAAAAATAATAAAATTTTTAAAAATAATTGTTTTTTTAATAATTGATTTAATTGATTCATTTTGTCTATTATATGCCTAAATGTTAAACAATTACATATAGTAATTTTTTCCTGTTAACACTTTATTAATAATATTCACTAAAACATAGTACTGCCTGTTTACATCTCAAAAATGTTTATTCGCTTGAAACAATTAGTATTTTCTGTTAACTGCAAATAAATTATTACAATGTTTGTACAGGAACTGGGTTTTTGAGCAAGACGACCGAGGAAGAAGGAAAAAATACAAAAATTACACCACGTGCGTACAAGAAGATCTTAAGCAGTGCTTTCATAAGTGCCCAGTTTATCTTAAACGGCCTCTACTGGTCCATTCTCGGTTACTTCCAACTTTTCTGAAGCCTTACTCAAGTTCTACTTCCTCGATATCCCTCCGCCTCGTTAAAACAAACCTTGACCGTGTCTGGAAAAGTATACCAAAGAGAAAACGCACCGTTATCGTATACACTCAGTGTAATCAATTTTCGCTTTGTAACTATTTTTTAGTTGTTATTACTAACACACGTATTTTATCTCCGTGTTTACTCATATTAATTATAAATTAAATATAATAATTTGTAGTTGAAATATAAGTAAAGGATCAAATTAATCGAAAAGGGAATTTTTATATTAACACAAGTATAAAACGCTTTTGATACCTAGCATATTTAGGAGACAAGCAAACCCAACATACATGGGGTGATGTTACAAAGGTCATCTACCAGTACACACCGAAAATTTTCAGGCGTTCACTTCCTGTCACAGTATGCTTTTGTGGCGAGGTACCCGTCGTCTTGGATTGACGTATACTCCTTCATATTTTAATTTCCTTATTCGATATTTAAAACCAAGATCTTCAAGGCACAGGGAACATCTCGGCAGTTATTTCGAAATCCAGCTTACTTTCTTACGTGATTCGTTTCACATCTGCGAACGTAATCAAAGATTCTCGCATAATTAAATTATTTCCGTCCACTCGCGGGAAAAAATACGGATATAAATGAAACCGTAGAAACTTAGAAAATTCTGTTAACAAGTGATTGAAAACATTTTAAACTTAAATGTTTAATGACCGTTCATGAAGTTTCAATACGAAGATTTGTGCACATTCCAAGATGGATGGTATCTATTCGTATCAACCCTTTTGCACACCATTTAAGTTATGTCCCAGGTGTTGCAATGGAGAAAATATTCTGTGTGTGCTGTGCTTTCAACCGGCAGAGCACTTGTTACGAGATCACAACAAATGGTTACTATACTTTACGAATCAGTTACACACGGAGAAAATCGTTGAGCACTAATCCTTGCAGTGTAGGGCACTAATAAAAAATATCCTCCCACTCATTATGTGTTCAAATGCGAACACTGGCTTTGAATAGGTCACATGGGACGTAGCACATAAGTCACTGAAGTACTCGTCAGAAAACTGAGTCCAATGTGGGAATCAACGCAAGTGCGAGATACGTCATTTGTTGCTGAGACCAAATGCCCTAGTCACATAAACATCGACTGTCAGAAACATCACTACTGATCCAGATATATGACAGAGTGCTCTACTGACACTAGTGAGTTCCAGGAATATTGGTTCGTTGCAATGGTTAAAACTATCTAGGGTTAATTTAACTGTGAATGTAACGGTTATGAGCCTAGCAAGCGCAGCGTTCAAACAACAGTTCAAAACAGAAAGATCCCATTTCTGCTTGTACTGGGGAACACTGTAGCTATGATTTTCTAACGGAGTAGTAGGACTTTAATAATAAAAGTCTTAGGTTTAAAGCCAATAAATGTAAGGTGTTCATAAACGGTGCAGTTTATCTGCAATTCATCCATTCACGTAAGAAAAAGAGAAAGTGTCTTGTCATAAAGATACCTCACGTATGGTATAAAGTCTAGCGAACGCGGAATCGCTAAAAAAAAAAAGTTCTTCCTACGCAGGCTCAAAAGTTGCATGGGCAACAGGTTTGTTACACACGTTGACATTAAAATTTTGCGCATCCCGTTAAGTTTATTCAAACTGCAAATATTGAAAACAAGCGTTTCAATGTATTGCCATTTAGTAAATACTACAAGAAAATGATGAAAATAATACTGCCTTAAGACCCTCGTATGTATGAATATTGACATATTATTTACTTATGTATCTAATTCAAACCAGAAAAAATTAATGTATCTATGTTTCACATTCTAAGTGGGGTAGTAACTGAAAAAGAGAGGGGTAAATAACGGACATATTGTAACTCATAAACTATGGGTTGCACATACTTATGTCCGGTTGCACCATTAACAGCCCTGAACGAAGATCCTAAGATCTTGGTCCAAGCACGATCTTCAGTTGGATCCGAGTTCCAATGTACGAGTGTTGCACCAACGCGAACGGCCGGGTTCTGAACGTAGATCTCCTGATCTCGGTTCGGAACTAGAATTTAGATGAAACACTGTTTGTGATTGGCTCTCATTTCGTGACGTCACGATGCAACTGTGTATTTTGAAGTTCGGAGACAATAAACAGGTTTTTGTGGACATTGTATCTTAAGAGAAGAATTTTTTACTATATAGTTAATTTAGTTGAATGCACTGCTAAATTTCCGTTTCAGTTTACTTGTTTAGTTGGAAACACTTTGCGCACACTTTTTTCGTTATTTTAATACAAATATCACTGAACAAGGTAGTGTACATAGAACTAGGTGGAGCGATGTTTTATCTGTTTCAAGTAAAATAATAATAGTTGTACGAATTTTACTGAGTAATATTCAAGTTTGTATAATTTTGTTTTGAATTCCCAAAAAGATAATTGTAATTATCGCTATCTGTTGGCGTATTTTCACACTACATTTGTCGGCTACGGCTGCCCTTTCGTGAGCATAAAATTTGACGTGAAATTTAGCTCGTGCGGAAAATTAGGACAGTTTGTGATATTCAGAATGGCTTTCTAGATTTCCGTTTTATTTGCTCGGAGGAATAAGCATGAATTTCGTTCTCTCTTTAAAAAACTTTAACACCATCATTTATTAAATAAATGCATTGTATCTTAAGCCTTTGGGAAAATGTCTCAATATATATTTTAGAACAGGAAAAAACAACCGAATCCATTTTTAAACGATTTAAATATTGCTAAGTTTGTTTCTAGTAAATAAATATATTTTAAGGCACTTTTATCTTCACGTAACTTATATTCAACAGACTTTTATTCTCCTCTGTTCACACTAAAAAATGTATTTTTATTTGCCAAACAGAGCTGAAATACCAAATATTTGAAGAATTATGACATTTTTTAAACAAATTTGCTTTTCAATACAACTATGATATTTAAACAAAGCACTCATATTTACTCGAGCCAAGATCATCCTCCTGAACCACCAAAATGCATGGTTCAAGGCTGGGTTCAACTTGATCTTAGTTCGGCGCGCCGAACACAACAGTGCAACAGCCAAATGCGCTGAACCAGGTTCAAACCGGTGTTTGATGCTAGATCGTTGCTGAACCTCAACAGTGCAACCAGGCATTAGAAGGGCAAAAATTGAACAGCAGACAATATCCTTTACAGTGCAACTACTTTGTTTGAAATTGTAACTTTTATAAGACATTTTTTTTTNATTGAACAGCAGACAATATCCTTTACAGTGCAACTACTTTGTTTGAAATTGTAACTTTTATAAGACATTTTTTTTTTAAATTTAAATTAATATCATCTAAGGAGTTTAAACAATTTTGTAGCCAAAATGTGGTTAAAAAAACAACAGTCACTGACCCCTAATAGAAAAAAATGTGGGCTGAGTCGGTTTATTTTTTACATTTCAATTTTTCCTTTTTGTATACACATTATTTTCTGTCCTTTTTTTTAACCCCTCCAGCACATTGCCCAATCTTTACCCCACCGCATCCTACTTGTTTGGCCAATGATCTTCATCTTTCCCATTCTCTTACATCTGGACGATGTTGTGGAATGCTTTGTACTTACATCAAACACTGCAACGTGCCGTCACGTGCGAACGCCTGCTCCAAGCAGTAGTTTTCGCACGCCAGTGAAGTATGAACAATATTTGCACTTCATATCAATATTACCGCTAACAACAGTGAAGATTGAATAAAACCATATATCATTTTTGTATCGAAATTAAGTCTCTCACAGCCATTTGGTATAATGCTTGCCTCTCATGTTAATAGTATGTATGCTGACTGCTTACACTGTCATTGGTGCATTTGTATTTGTTTATAATGTCATATTAAAATTAATGTTTATATACTTGTATGGTTTTCCCATACCTTCAGTTTAAAATACTAATTATTTTTGCTTTATAAAACAAAGTATATTTCAGAAAATTTTATTTTCACTCTAACTGGTGTGCGCAAACGTGTACATATTGTAAAGAATGTTAATATTTCAAAGTTTCTGTATACAGCGAATTTCAGTGTCCATAAGTGTTCCTTTTTAGTATCAGCTCAATATACTGTGATACATATGTGCGGTATGACACGGTCGTATTGCTATCACATATAGTACAGCCGACAACTAAAGTTTTGTGAAAACGGAACAGGCGTAGCGTCATATCAAGTACAGTGCGCATCAAGAATTTTGATTTATAATACCTGGCATTTAAATGAAGGTGAAATTGAAATTATTAAAAGGCACGATTACATTATTTGATGCATCATTTTTGCTAGTCTAACCTCTATCAAAATTGAAAATATTGCTTTTGAATATTTTTTTTTTTACAATACATTGCGAATATAAAATAAATTTACTATTTCAAAACTTATTTTATATTCTGTTTTATGAGGTAGAGCTACCTTGAANCATTGCGAATATAAAATAAATTTACTATTTCAAAACTTATTTTATATTCTGTTTTATGAGGTAGAGCTACCTTGAAATCTGATGTTAGACAACATCTCAAAAACCACAATAACCGATGCTAACTTACCAAACATATCAATATTACAATTATAACCAATTTGGACTAAAGAATTTCAAATTTATAAACGAATTATTTTTAAAAAGAGCAGCCTTATTTTACTTTACGTTACACATATTTCTGAAAACATAAAATCTATCTTAACGTATGTTTGTATGCTGTAAATACTTACTGAGTCCAGGTAATAACCCAACTGACGATCTCTTTTAATACGCAGTGTTGGGAGATAGCGGCGTCATATACATATAAAATTAAAATCATTTTAGTAACATTNCGATCTCTTTTAATACGCAGTGTTGGGAGATAGCGGCGTCATATACATATAAAATTAAAATCATTTTAGTAACATTTCAATCCAATTCCAACAAAACTGGCATACAAATTGTAAAAACGAAGGATTATTAAATCGTTTCAAAATCCCTTATGTTATATTACCTAATCAGTAGTTTCATATATCGAATCTAGTGAAATAAATATGTTTAATCAAACCCAGAATGCTGATGACTTTTAAGGTTCACTGAATGCACTGATTAACGTCACCAAACTGTCTAGCATTTTAGAATGCAGCCCCGAAATAGATTTCTCAAACGATATTTAAAGGACAACCCTGAAAACGGACATCATTTCATAGATATTTCCTCCGTCTTAAACAGAACTGATTAGCATGTTTCTTGTAACTGCCAACTTTCACCTGGAGTAATTTTGGAAAACCACGGAGGTTAGAAATGAGGATGGCCGAGCGAGGAACCGCATACGCCTGCTATGGAGTGCTAGTCCAGTATCATACCTCATATTGTTGTAGTTCGCTGGCCAGGTGGTGTTCTTTCCTCGGTCATACTTCGCAGACAATCGCCATTAACGGCGGCACCAAAGATCTCCGGTCATTTTATTTGGTATCATCATCGACTTCAAGGGTTGGGCCTACCAGCTTGATCTAGCTCCTTTCATTTGTACTTTTTAAAATATTTAATTCACCTAATCACAAATTGTTGCGTTCTCCAAANAATCACCTAATCACAAATTGTTGCGTTCTCCAAATCGCAAATAGATTTGCGTCCCGTCAATTTGCTTAAAACTAGTTTGAAATTAAAGGGTAAAGGTACACTGAAGAGCCAAAAAAATTTGGTATAGGCGTACGTATGCAAATAACATAGGTATGGAACCAATCAGAGCAACGCGATGCGGTCAGCAGCTAGATCAATAACTGCTGCTACAATGGCATGTTATCAAGATTTAAGTGAGTTTGAANATTGAACAGCAGACAATATCCTTTACAGTGCAACTACTTTGTTTGAAATTGTAACTTTTATAAGACATTTTTTTTTAAATTGAAATTAATATCATTTAAGGAGTTTAAACAATTTTGTAGCCAAAATGTGGTTAAAAAAACAACAGTCACTGTCCCCTAATAGAAAAAAATGTGGGCTGAGTCGGTTTATTTTTTACATTTCAATTTTTCCTTTTTGTATACACATTATTTTCTGTCCTTTTTTTTAACCCCTCCAGCACATTGCCCAATCTTTACCCCACCGCGTCCTACTTGTTTGGCCAATGATCTTCATCTTTCCCATTCTCTTACATCTGGACGATGTTGTGGAATGCTTTGTACCTACATCAAACACTGCAACGTGCCGTCACGTGCGAACGCCTGCTCCAAGCAGTAGTTTTCGCACGCCAGTGAAGTATGAACAATATTTGCACTTCATATCAATATTGCCGCTAACAACAGTGAAGATTGAATAAAACCATATATAATTTTTGTATCGAAATTAAGTCTCTCACAGCCATTTGGTATAATGCTTGCCTCTCATGTTAATAGTATGTACGCTGACTGCTTACACTGTCATTGGTGCATTTGTATTTGTTTATGTTGTCATATTAAAATTAATGTTTATATACTTGTATGGTTTTCACATACCTTCAGTTTAAAATACTAATTATTTTTGCTTTATAAAACAAAGTATATTTCAGAAAATTTTATTTTCACTCTAACTGGTGTGCGCAAACGTGTACATATTGTAAAGAATGTTAATATTTCAAAGTTTCTGTATACAGCGAATTTCAGTGTCCATAAGTGTTCCTTTTTAGTATCAGCTCAATATACTGTGATACATATGTGCGGTATGACACGGTCGTATTGCTATCACATATAGTACAGCCGACAACTAAAGTTTTGTGAAAACGGAACAGGCGTAGCGTCATATCAAGTACAGTGCGCATCAATAATTTTGATTTATAATACCTGGCATTTAAATGAAGGTGAAATTGAAATTATTAAAAGGCACGATTACATTATTTGATGCATCATTTTTGCTAGTCTAACCTCTATCAAAATTGAAAATATTGCTTTTGAATATTTTTTTTTTTAATCCATTGCGAATATAAAATAAATTTACTATTTCAAAACTTATTTTATATTCTGTTTTATGAGGTAGAGCTACCTTGAAATCTGATGTTACACAACATCTCAAAAACCACAATAACCGATGCTAACTTACCAAACATATCAATATTACAATTATAACCAATTTGGACTAAAGAATTTCAAATTTATAAACGAATTATTTTTAAAAAGAGCAGCCTTATTTTACTTTACGTTACACATATTTCTGAAAACATAAAATCTATCTTAACGTATGTTTGTATGCTGTAAATACTTACTGAGTCCAGGTAATAACCCAACTGACGATCTCTTTTAATACGCAGTGTTGGGAGATAGCGGCGTCATATACATATAAAATTAAAATCATTTTAGTAACATTTCAATCCAATTCCAACAAAACTGGCATACAAATTGTAAAAACGAAGGATTATTAAATCTTTTCAAAATCCCTTATGTTATATTACCTAATCAGTAGTTTCATATATCGAATCTAGTGAAATAAATATGTTTAATCAAACCCAGAATGCTGATGACTTTTAAGGTTCACTGAATTCACTGATTAACGTCACCAAACTGTCTAGCATTTTAGAATGCAGCCCCGAAATAGATTTCTCAAACGATATTTAAAGGACAACCCTGAAAACGGACATCATTTCATAGATATTTCCTCCGTCTTAAACAGAACTGATTAGCATGTTTTCTTGTAACTGCCAACTTTCACCTGGAGTAATTTTGGAAAACCACGGAGGTTAGAAATGAGGATGGCCGAGCGAGGAACCGCATACGCCTGCTATGGAGTGCTAGTCTAGTATCATACCTCATATTGTTGTAGTTCGCTGGCCAGGTGGTGTTCTTTCCTCTGTCATACTTCGCAGACAATCGCCATTAACGGCGGCACCAAAGATCTCCGGTCATTTTATTTGGTATCATCATCGACTTCAAGGGTTGGGCCTACCAGCTTGATCTAGCTCCTTTCATTTGTACTTTTTAAAATATTTAATTCACCTAATCACAAATTGTTGCGTTCTCCAAATCGCAAATAGATTTGCATCCCGTCAATTTGCTTATAACTAGTTTGAAATTAAAGGGTAAAGGTACACTGAAGAGCCAAAAAAATTTGGTATAGGCGTACGTATGCAAATAACATAGGTATGGAACCAATCAGAGTAACGCGATGCGGTCAGCAGCTAGATCAATAACTGCTGCTACAATGGCATGTTATCAAGATTTAAGTGAGTTTGAACGTGGTGTTATAGTCGGCGCACGAGAGATGGAACAAAGCATCTCCGAGGTAGCGATAACATTTGGATGTTCGCGTACGACCATTTCACGAGCGTACCGTCAATATCGGGAATCCGGTAAAACATCACATCTTCGACATCGCTGCGGCCGGAAAAAGATCGTGAAAGAACGGGACAAACGACGACTGACGAGAATCATTAAACGTGACAGACGTGCAACCCTTTCTCAAATTGGGCGCAGATTGGATTTGTGGACTGCCCTGCAGGATTCATGGTGTGAATTGCCTCCTGCATACCTTCAGACATTAGTCGAGTCCATGTTACGTCGTCTCAGTGTATATTAAAATATTTATTGCTCACTATGAAACTCGGTGTAGATTCTTTAGACATCTCTAAAATAGTAAGTTAATAAAAAGACAATAAAATNTCAGTGTATATTAAAATATGTATTGCTCACTATGAAACTCGGTGTAGATTCTTTAGACATCTCTAAAATAGTAAGTTAATAAAAAGACAATAAAATAATAGCCATACATATAGAGTACTTATGCAGTGTCTTAGAGTACAATGGCGTATCAAGAGCCACAGAACAGGCTGAAATTAATATTCTTACGTCAGGTACAATATCAGTGATAGCGGAAAATCAATAAATTCCTTTTATGGATAAAACACACCAATTAAAATTATATTTCCTCATCTCTCGTTCGTGACACAGATGTCTGTACTTTTGCTTTTCTTAAGAATATTTCACATGGGCCAACTTAAATAGATTTCTAACAACTTGCATAGAGGTCTTGTCAACTAATCGACATGATGATAAGTTGGAGGGGGCGGGGGCAATCTAAAAGAAACCCACAAATTTTGAAGAACATAGCAAGGAAAAAATTGTCAAGAAACAAAAAGGGAAGAGCTTTTTTTCACAAAGAAATAAACAACGCCCCATAAACTTGTTATATATATATATATATGTATATATGTATATAATTTAGGCCATTTATATATTTAATTTTTATATACATACACACATTTCAGCCTACTGCATGTGTGATGTTTTAAATCATGATATTTACAAATTATTCTTAATACTTAATACTTATTCTAAACTTGTTAACTGAAATCTACAAGTTTTGGAAGCCAGTTAGCATATCGAAATAAATAAGAAACGACCGTTATATTTAGTAGTTTTTGCCACCCTTGCAAGCAAACTTTCATCAGATTGACGTATTATTTTAGCATTACGTCATGTGGCGCATATGAGTGAGCAAATTTACGGGGGAAGGAATTG
This sequence comes from Clitarchus hookeri, assembly GCA_002778355.1. NCBI lineage: Eukaryota > Metazoa > Arthropoda > Insecta > Phasmatodea > Phasmatidae > Clitarchus > Clitarchus hookeri. The sequence goes on along the minus strand of NQII01007309.1, from coordinate 110,831 downwards.
CTTAGTAGTAATGGATCTGTATGATAAAATATTTGTTCACAGAGTGGGCAAAATTGGTTGCCTGGGCCTGCACTCTCTTGCATTTTCTACATTATCTAACGGAACATTATACATTTCAGCTATGGTTTTGTATTAATTTGTTACCTCACGCCCTTATAAATAAACGCTGAGACTTCCAGAAATTCCAATTTTATAACTTTTGATATGTTGATTAAGTTGCAGAACGTCATACGTTATATTTTGCATACGTTTCTGAGTAGAGATTATGCGATGTTTTGCTAGTGAATTTAGTAACCTGCCTTTTTTTACAATCCATTGCGAATATAAAATAAATTTAATATTTCAAAACTCATAGTATATTATGTTTTATGAGGTTGTGCTACCTTGAAATCTGATGTTACATAATATCTCAAAAACCACATCAACCGATGCTAACTTACCAACATCGTAATACACTGGCTATTATAATGTTGAATTCAAACTATTTTTTGCGTAATAACTAGCGTTGAAATTAAGTATCTCGAACAAGTGGGAATAGAGTAATTTGAGAAAAGTATTAGGTATAAACAAGATGTATAAAATAGTAATAGAGACAACTATTTCCGGGGAAAAAAATTAGCACCTCTGCTCTTTTGCAGAATTTACGACTAGCGATTTGAATTGACATTTTGACTGTGGCGACGATGCTGTAAAATACCCGATATGGTTTTGTGTGTCACGTGAATTATAGACAACCTTCCAAGTGGTAATGTTTTAATGGCGGATAGTTAACTGCTGTCTAAAAAATGTGTCGTTATAAAAGTGTGTTTTCACGGCCTCTTATCTTCCTGGTAGAGCTGTCTGACAGCTATTCGACATGTTTTACGTCGCGTTAATGAACCTGCTACTAGTTGTCAAACGGTCGCAAGAATCAGGAGACGTGAGGTAACGTTCGGAACAGATCAGTTACAGAAATGTTGCTTGATGAGCTGGCAAACTTGAGGTAAGTACTGGTTTAAGTTCAAGTGTATTTTTTCCAGTGATATCGTGCATCGTGCCTCGCGCGTCAATATAGGAAACGTCAATAAATATGATATAGAAAATTGCACAATATACGGTATCTATATACACTGATGCACGCTGCACAAAAGACAATTTTGTCAGTACAAATATACACAATTTCATTGACATCACATCCACACATAAAATGACTACTCAAATCCATCCATACTACAGATGGCCATACTCAGCAGATATGTAATACATTTTTTAAAGTTAATAAGTTTAGGAATGTTATTGAATCTGGTAGTGTATTGCATGTCTGTAATCCTTTGAACTCAGTACTATATACTTACTTCTATTCTTTGTAGAATAGTGATGGAAATTGTATTTTTAATACATATGGCTTTTGTTTGAATGAACAAATTTAAGATGTTCAGAAACGTCGGTGAAGTGTTTGTGTGAACGTGAGACTGGTGTAGGCAGCGACGTGGGAACACCCTGGATGTGCAGTTTGAGGCCCGAGTCAAGGAAACTGCATACCACATTCTTTAATTATGCTGCAAATTGGCGGGGAAATAGAAAGGGTTTTTGGAATATTTCGTTCTGTAAAATGTTTCTAATTCTGATGATCACTACAGCATTGCTGGCGTATTATTTAATTTATCTGTTTACAGAAAATGAAAAGAATTTCTGTTTCAGCACATTGCGAAATTTTGCTGTAATTAATTTTATATTGCTGCACAATTTATGTTTTAAAGGGCGTGATAGTAACATAATTTTGGGGTGTACAAACATTATGTTTTAACCCACCCNTAACCCACCCCCCCCCACCCTAAAAAATTTGGTGTAGGAGAATACATTGTATCCTTATATTACCCTGCTCCTGTGCCACTGAAGATCTGCATTCGCACATGTATAAAACCTGATGCCAATCGTAATATTTGTCTTCATTAAGTAACTGGCTAAGTTTATTCGAAAGCAACTTACATTGCTACCGCTGCGGACATGGCATGAGTTACATCAGTTGAAGAGTCATTTCATTAAAAATGGTCGCTTAATGCACTGAAAGCAGTTTGGGATATATATGCGTACAATAGTATAGAAATATAAAATAATATGTAAAACTCAGCTTGTTCTGCGGTCGTGAGTCCACATTGTCCACATCTAAAATTCCCTTCAATAACAATACATGCGATCAGTGCTCTGAGTTTTAAGGGTGCGCCTAGCTGTTCAAGGCCAAGAAGCGCTCAATAGCTAAGGGTACAAACGCGCACCACACTAAAATATCATGCAATTTTGTTCTATGTAAAACTACACACCATGAAATTTTCAGTGGTGGCCCTATCATTCAGTGGCATATTAATAGATACAAAATTGAGCTGCACATCCGTATAATACTTTTATAATCCAGAAATGCAGCTTTCAGACCTAACGTAATAGTTAAAAAATTTGCCGTGTTCTTTCTTTTTAAACAAAAATGTGTACAAAATAGAAGCATCGTAATACACTGAAGAGAAATAAAAACTGGTGCACCTGCATAATATCGTGTAGGGCCCCCGCGAGCAAGCAGAAGTGCCACAAGACGACGTGGCATGGACTCGACTATAGTCTGAAGGCATGCAGGAGGCATTGAAATCTGCGCCAATTTGAGAAAGGGTTGCACGTCTGTCATGTTTAATGATTCTCGTCAGTCGTCGTTTGTCCCGTTCGTTCACGATCTTTTTCCGGCCACAGCGATGTTGAAGATTTGATGTTTTACTGGATTCCAAATATTCTCGGTACACTCGTCAAATGGTCGTACACGGAAATCCAATTTTTATCGCTACCTCGGAGATGCTATGTCCCATCTCTTGTGCGCCGACTACAACACCACGTTCAAACTCACTTAAATCTCTATAACGTGCCATTGTAGCAGCAGTAACCGATCTAGCAACTTTGCCAGACGCTTGTTGTCTTATATAGGTGCTGCACACCACATCGCGTTACTCTGATTGGTTCCGTACCTCGGTTATTTGCATACGCACGCCTACACTAGTTTTTTTGGCTCTCCAGTGTATATACATTTGTGTACACGGGCTTTACTTTGTCTAAATATTTCTTCGCAATCTCCGCTGTCCCAACTAACACACTTTCTGCTGTATTTCGGTTTAACGTTTTGTCATGTGGCAGAGGAAGACCTTATTGTGAACATTTCGATTAATAACTAAACACAGCTCAGTTAAATACTCTATCAATTGTAAATCTACAACGAAAGAAGCCCGTGATAAAGCAGCACACGAGAACAAACTTCGAGTGGGTGAAACTGAATTGGTATAACTTTGATAGTGTAACCGCATGCGTGTACCACCTGATAGAGGAGTGGGGGTATGGAGAGTAGGCGAAGCCTGCGAGCAACACTGGCCCAAGTCGACCACTAAGGAAGAATATTTTAATGAACAATTTGCATGCGGGAACTGGATGAATAGTTCGAGACGGAGCCAGCCGCTTATCCCTGCGTGGCTTTCCTTACGTCCGCCTTTAATAAATCGTTAAGGCCGTCCGAAACATTTACAATACCACCACGCGCGCCTGAACTTACGAAACTGCTTTCCGCTTAGGGTACATTCCGGCTCTCAAGCAGCAACTGTCGTAGGCAGCATCTCGCAGAGCTCTGCGGACGTTATAGCAGGTGTTGCATGTCGTCGTGTACTCATGTGTAAGCGGGACGTAATATGTACTATATCTCACGCAGATATATGCAACACAGTCATCTGCTCTTATTAAAATCTCGCTCCTCCTACGCATTGCAAGTAACGGTCACGCCCCGAGCCGAGGCGATAAAGAGGAGCAGGTTATTTCTCGCTGTGACAGCTGCAGGCCTTTGTAACGAAGGCCTCCTCCGGCTCGAAGAAAAGTGTTACATTTTACGAACTGGAGTAGGAGGTTGAGAACGAACGTGGGGTTTTTTTATAAGGTGGGGGGGGGAGGCCGAGAACCTGTTGCTTGTTCGAGGATATCTACATCTCATCAACACGGGCCGCTTACTTTATAAATAATATGTCAGCGGGACTGGGACATGCGGAGCTGGAAAGA
>NQII01007309.1:63047-106767 GCA_002778355.1 Clitarchus hookeri | reverse complement strand
GAGGGGGGGGGGGAGAAGATGTTCGGCGTGTTGCGGACGAAGTTCGATGTAACTGACGGCGCGGTGTTTTGTCCTCGCCTCGACGGTGACGGAGCTGATGACTGCCGTCGCAGACACTTCTGTTCGCGTTTCGCAGTGATCGTCAAACGCAGACATTCCGCCCTAACTTGCCGTAGTGCTTGTTCTTTAGACCACGCGATATATGCTAATACGCAGTAGTAATATACAGAGTGATTCTAAAATCGTGAGACAAACATTGAGGGGGGGTAGAGCTCACTAAAACAAACAATTATTTTATAGGAATATATGGGCGGAAGTGACGCGTTGAGGCACAAACACAGAAATAACACATGAAATGCAACACATTGTTTATTTACAACGTCGCCGCTAAATGTCTTTTTACAGCAATGTTTATAATAATTGCTCAAAATTGCTACCACCGACAGTAATTCAAGCTCGGTAGCGTCGGTGGAGTGATTGGCGAACAGATTCAAATACGCCAGGTATTTCACGCACGCCACCATTGTCAGCCAATCACGCCATATGTAGAGGTCGCCAAGCATGCGTGACTGTTGGTGGATGCATTTCCAGCTACTGTTTTTATATTTTCTGTACGGAATCACTTGTTAAGTATGCTTCTAATGAACATTTTATGTTTATGTTAATTTGTTATGTTTTCGTGTTTGTGCCTCAACGCGTCACTTCCGCCCAATATTCCTATACGATAATTGTTTGTTTTAGTGAGCTCTACCACCACTCAATGTTTGTCTGATCATTTTAGAATCACGCTATATATAATGCACTCTCTTTCTAGGTCACGGCGTATTTATAAACCTCCAGAGCTGTTTCAGTACTGTGAGGTAAGCCAAACCGCCAATCAGTTAATTGATTTTCAGTCAATCAGTTTGTCTCAAATCCGCTCAATATTTCTCAATGATGTCTGCTTACGAATATCAGTTTATGGTTTTATTTATTTCAATTTATCAAACNTGTCTGCTTACGAATATCAGTTTATGGTTTTATTTATTTCAATTTATCAAACGGTAGATCTAACAATCCTATCAGGCGAAAATATTTACAATACAGACTATTTAAATACTAATACTTTCTTAATACGCCATAATTCGACTTAGTGAAAACATCTCTCTCGTGAGGANATACAGACTATTTAAATACTAATACTTTCTTAATACGCCATAATTCGACTTAGTGAAAACATCTCTCTCGTGAGGATGGAAGTTTAATTGTTTTGGTTGGTACAACGATTCCTTCCTTATTTACATACGCCATGGCTTCACGGCGTCTTGAACTCAGAGGTATAAGAAGTCGGGTAAATAAATTGTTTTTGCAATCATCACTTAAAGTGACAAGAAGAAACGAACATTAGTAAGGTTGATAAAGATACTGGAAATATACGTCAAAAATTTTAATGTCAAAAGATTAATAACGGATAATTTTTTTAACTCCTGTAAATGTTAATTTCTGTTTACCAATGGGTGGCGGATATGTTTTATTCTGATGATAAATTGTAAACCTTACTTCATATATAATGCGCTTATGAATATTAAGGTCTGGAAATTAGTATAACAAATATTTCGATCAAATTAAATTGTCCCTTTTAAAATTCCTAGCAGAATGACATGTGACGTCATGAGTCATTTTCCAGCTTGCCCGTAGTCTTCATCTTCGTAGACCATTAAGAGTGTTTCTTGTCTAAGAATAGTTTAAAATTCATGGATGACAAAATAAAATAAATCTCTTGTGTATGCTACACCACATCACTAAAGCATATATTATATTTTTAAAATAACGTTTGCTCGCGGTGTGACTTTGGACGTATGAAGGCCAGACTAATTATTTAATAAGTTCTGTAAAAAGGTTTTAATAATTTTCTGTAAGTTAAGAGTGTTACTAAACGTGATGTTCAAATTTCCTTACTCACTTCTTCAAAATACGCGTTTTTCTTACATATTACCACAACATTAAAAATAATAGTGTTCTTGGCATTTAAACACTAAAACACCCAGTCCTCTACTCGTTACCGTGCTTATGTTTTGGCCATTATTTAATAAGTCAATTTTGTTNTAAACACTAAAACACCCAGTCCTCTACTCGTTACCGTGCTTATGTTTTGGCCATTATTTAATAAGTCAATTTTGTTGTCCGTGTCTTTGCGCATTTCTCTGCATGAGGTCCACTAAATAGTCATTTATACTCTAGATAGGAACTCGGCTGCGAAAAATCCCGGACAGGTGGTCACTGAAACTAATTTCGCTGCATTGCAGTGATATGCAAGTTATTAATAAATCCTAGACTACACATGTTTACCCTTCCTTCGTAACTCCATATTTTAGTCTATAAGTTAGTTTTCCTGTGGCCGCTTGTAAATTGCTAGTATAACATATCACTGCGTGTGTGATAAGTATTTCCCAACTGCTAGACATTGAATTATACTGAATATGATATTTATAAATAAACTCTTTGATAAAAGACGCGTAACTATAAACATTGCAATAGGAACATTTACGCTGAGCTTAAAGCGCTCGTTAGCAACAGATGTTAGGAATAGCAGTTATTCGAATGTTCGTGTAATTTAATTTACACGGATAGAACAGCTTTATTGTATTTGATCAAAAACTTATTAGTCGAAGACCTGTTTTGAATAGCTACATTTTTCTTTCGTTTGTGAAAAGTGCAAGATACGCCATGTCTCATATTAATTTCTTTGTTACGATGACTGTGTGTCAAATAGGTAAAGATCTGTCAATAATCTGTAGCTTCTAAAAAAGTAAACACACTTCAATTCNACGCCATGTCTCATATTAATTTCTTTGTTACGATGACTGTGTGTCAAATAGGTAAAGATCTGTCAATAATCTGTAGCTTCTAAAAAAGTAAACACACTTCAATTCAACATTGTTATTTAATCTGGTAAACTGGGAGCTTACGACGAATAAAATGTCTCTTAGCAATTAAGAGCCATTGAAAAAAAATCCGCTTCACTCCATAATAAACGACAAAGCACGATGAACTGATAAACACTGTCCATTCATTCANCATTGAAAAAAAATCCGCTTCACTCCATAATAAACGACAAAGCACGATGAACTGATAAACACTGTCCATTCATTCATAATAACGCCGATTGTTGGATGAGAAAAATGTATTTCTTTAAAAGGGTTCATACTTGTGTTTCAACTCCTTCTTAAAAGGTGTTCACTGCCCTTTGTTATTAGATCTTGCGTATTTTTCCTACGTTCCGGATTGCTGGTGACGTCGATTCACATCATTGGTACGATCGAAATTTTCATTGTTCCTGGTAATTTTCCCTGAGCCAGGAGACGAATAACACGTAGGTGGGGCCGCAGTGCTGTAGTGGTCAGACTGCACGCCTCCCCCCTAGGCGAACTGTGTTTGAATGCCGGCGGTGCCGCTCCCGAATTTCCGCACGTGGCAACCGTGCCAGACGACGCCGTTGGTCGACGTGTTTTCTCGGGGTTCCCCCAGTTTTCCCCGCGCGTTCACTCCGGCGCTGCTCCGTACTCGCCTCGCTTCACCTCTCGAGACGTCTACGGTAAGAGCCACCCAAATCTCTTCACTCTGGACTCCACAATGGAGGCCTGTGTTCCGTCACCAGTAGATGTCAATAAAGGGGAGAGAGGGGGGGATGTCGTCATGGGCTGTTCCAGGCGGATGCTGGGCGTCTTGCCTCGGCGCAGGCGCCTTGTCTGATGCTGTTCATTATCTCCCGGGTGGCCGCCCCACCCTCCTCGCTCTCATCTCCCCAGATACACTCGAGCGCCAGCGCCACGTGTCTATCGCCAGGTATGTATATATATATAACTGGTAAGGAGAAGGAGGAGCTGTTGAGATGAGAGACCGCGTGTGGGAGAGACGCAACGAGGCGTCGGCCGCGAGCACGAAATTGTAATTAAAAGTTTATTGTGTTGCTGGGACGGAGCGATCCATCTCCTCTGTAACCAGACGCCCTGCCCTCGCCCCGGTCCACGGCGCCAGCACAGAGCAGGCGAGTGGCAGAGGCGGAACAGCGTCGTCGCACAGCACACTGCGACGATACCTGCCGACACGTGCAAATAGGACTCCGCCTCTGTTTCCTCAGGGAGATGTTTGATTTTCAAGGAATAGAGACACCCCCCTCCCTTTCTCACCGGATAGTACGTCATCAAAGGGTATCATAAAACAGTAAAAGAAAACGTAGTTACAAAAATGTATTTTCTCCTTTTTCTGAAGTACAAAAATATCAACTCCCAAGGTGAGTTTACACAATCCATTTAAAAGTTTTAATAAAATCCCATGCTTTTAATTTATATACATTTTTATACAAAATTATTGAAAAATGAAGATTACATATATTTTTATAATGATGCAGAGCATTCCCCTCGTCCCCTTTAAAACAGTGGAACAACCATTCCTTCCCTAACAAATTCCCTGGCCTGTCTCCCCGAACAAGGGAAAACACAAGCCTTTCATACAAAATTGTCGTCTTCTGGAACAATTTCCGACTTTCACGGAGCGCAAACGCCCCCTTGGTGGCGTCGTGGCTGGCCGGCATCACANAAATTGTCATCTTCTGGAACAATTTCCGACTTTCACGGAGCGCAAACGCCCCCTTGGTGGCGTCGTGGCTGGCCGGCGTCACGTTGTCATGGAGACGCGCAGGGGAGGGAAGGGGCAGTAGACAAAGCTTCGAAGCAGCACACTAGCGTGCCATGTGCCATTTGCCATCCAGCAGTCATGTAGACAACAGCAGTGAGATGGTCAGTCGAGCAGGTCCCATCGCACCAGAAGTAAGCCATGTCCACGACCCTCACGTACAAACAGCAATCCAAGACGAGGTGAACTTAGGCGAATGTTGATGTGCATAGGCCGTCACAACACCTGTAAACATACGCTGAAAAAAAAATCGTCAGATAAGTGACAACAGAACAGTTCTTTAATTTCGTTTAATGGTGGCAGCAAGTGAACTTCTGTACCAGCAACAGAATGTTCTGTTAGTTGTTACATTTATGTTTTTTGCGCGAACAGTACAAATATTGCTGACGTAGATCTGTTCAACGAACTATCGGTTCTTTAGGAAGAACAGAATGCTCTCCTGTATGAACTATATTGAAAATTGCAGATAGAATAACAAACAATAATACAACATATAATTATGTTGTAATTACTATCTATGTGAACAATATTTAGGCAGTACAAACAACCAATCTTATTGATGTCCCTATATTAACAGTCGAGATTGGGAACAGAAATTTCGTTCCTACAAATACATTATCTTCCCTCATTGTAGTCACAGCCAATGGGTGCGCGGGGACCGGCGTCGCCCCTAATTATGTTTAGTATATTCAAATGATGTTATAAAATAAATGTTAAGCTTATTATTCAGGGAACCGATAAATATTAAATATAGATTTATTTAAAAAATACATCTGCAAAGGAAATACATATATAAGACACGATTGTATTTCTATAGCTTGGCTATGTCACTGAAACAAATTGGTAATTTTCAAATCTGGGTACCAAGTTTTAAAAAACTGCTATTGATCTGCTATTGAATGAGAACACAGAAGAGGAAGAACTGCATATACCGAACATTTCAGCAACACAAACCAGCGAAATGGCGTCACTGGTTTGCAATATGTCCGTATGTCGTTTGTCAGCCATCGCTAGTGGCTTATTTGCCAGTTGACAGCCCAGCAGCCCAGCCAATAGGGAATTTTTCGTAGCAGGTGAGAATCTGTCATTCAAGAGGCCTTTTTTCCAGATCATCGCATAGCCGATCAGAAAATGGACTCACTCTCATCAGAATAACCGCCAATTCAGTTCACTTCTGTGTGTTACGTATTCTTTGGTGGGGATTTACTTTCATGTGTGGTTTACGCAAGAATAAGGAAACAGGCAAACGTTGACTGACAATTTATGTGCTGCGGAAACCTCATTATCGGGGGTGGGGGGGTTGAGGCTGTGGTACACGGCGGCTATTTTACTCCTGTAGGCCTTATGTCGCTAATACACATTGTACGTTATGTGGCAGCATAAACCGGGAAAACCTATCTCAACATTTAACACACAGCTGCGACAGAAATACTTCGAGTAATATACTGATAGTTGCGCAAGTATTTTAAGATGCAGAACCCATATTATTTTTCTCCCGCCACATCTGGATTTGCGTTTGTGTCGTGCACATGGAGCACAGCCACGTGTTTTTCGATAAGGAAGTAAGTTCTTCTTCTNCGGGGGTGGGGGGTTTGAGGCTGTGGTACACAGCGGCTATTTTACTCCTGTAGGCCTTATGTCGCTAATACACATTATACGTTATGTGGCAGCATAAACCGGGAAAACCTATCTCAACATTTAACACACAGCTGCGACAGAAATACTTCGAGTAATATACTGATAGTTGCGCAAGTATTTTAAGATGCAGAACCCATATTATTTTTCTCCCGCCATATCTGGATTTGCGTTTGTGTCGTGCACATGGAGCACAGCCACGTGTTTTTCGATAAGGAAGTAAGTTCTTCTTCTNCATCTGGATTTGCGTTTGTGTCGTGCACATGGAGCACAGCCACGTGTTTTTCGATAAGGAAGTAAGTTCTTCTTCTTTCCTCGTCATTGTATGCAACAAACACTAATGAAGCCTATAGTATGTGAGAGCTTAATATCATCATCAAACATTAGTTATTTCCAACTTAAGTTCTGTCATATTTAAATTCTGAATAGCTCCAGGTGATACGTGGGATGTTTTCTACAACACAATAGTCAACAACGCAAATTAAAGTAACGGGTTCGAATNGTCAACAACGCAAATTAAAGTAACGGGTTCGAATCTCACGTGAAACGTGCATGTGTGCTGTGTTTACATATCAGCTCAAGTATAGCTTTGTTGAAGCCCCTGTCCTCAATTCCACATTAATGAGGTATGAGAGCTAATGAACCAAATCAATCAAGTTCCATCTACAGCCGCACCTTTCAAAGATAGCATGTAAGATTACGGCAAGGTGGCAATTTTGCTTGAATCTGCCTTACCGAGCAATATTATTATATCATGTGTGATTCAAGCTTGGTTCAAGCTTAATTTTTGACGACTGGCACGTCAATCTGATTTTTCCATCGGTTTTCTCGACCAAGTGGTGTTAATTGTTCGTGTTTTCTCGGTCGATACCACATCGCGCATGTTGTGCATCGGCCCGGGTGGATTCGATCTCAGATGAACTTCTGTTTGTTTATACAAAGTACGTACTTATCAAAGCTCAAAAAGTGTTTGTGTGTTTCACTGTTAGATTTGCACTTTGTAATTCAACTTTGAAAATTTTATTTTTGTAACTTCTTATAAGAAAGTGTTATGTTAAACCAACTAATTGAACAGGATGATCGATTTCTTTCTTGTGTAAAAATTGTATCTGGGTTAATTTGAATTAATTATTTAAAGTGACCGTAAATATGTTTAATCCTGCTAAGGTAGAATCTCTAGTATCTTTCACTCAACAGATCTGCTAAAGGAAGTATTAACACGGACTGGAAACTTTTGCACATTCATCGCACTGCAGGCTCGACTTTATAGTCCTATAGATACTCTAGATGATATGTAGTGTGTTCATTGGTTGCTGTCATTTGAGTTTCAGGCTTTCTCTTATTTCTACTCTACATATTTAGATCATTCTTTTCCCGGTAATTTGCTGGCTTAGAATGCTTTACAATGTGCCAATAAAGCGTGGCAAAGTTTTATCCAGACCTTCAGTATTTTAAGACCAGCATGTCCACAGTGATGTTCAGGAATTTTGTCTTAGTTATTACATTTATAAAACAAATACACCTTACGGGTTATGTACCCTCGCTTAAAATCAATGTTTTTAAAGAAAACTAAGTGGATTAAATGTTTCTAGTAAAATGAATATTTGTTTCCATGACAGGTTCAGTTGTTAGTTGCCGTCTTGCAAGGAGTCCCGAATTATATGTCAGGTCCCGCTGAGTATATTAATCTAAGTATTTCTGTCACAGCTGTGTGATAAATGCTGAGATAGATTTTCGTGGTTTATGCTGTCACATGACGACAGGAGATACTCGGATTTTCTCATGTGGGAATCGTGCCGGGCGATGCTGCTGGTCGGGGGTTTTCTCGAGGATCTCCCGTTTCCCCCGCCCCTTCATTCCGGCGGTGCACCATAGTCACCTTAATCACCCTTATCAGCTCTCAATATCTCGCTTTCAGTAGCCGCCCTAATCTCTTAACTCACTAGCGACTGGAAATACTACAGCTTAGATGCATTATTTTTCCCCTGCACGTTTAGAGGTGCGGCAACTTGCAGTACTCAGGCAGTACACGTGTTGCCTACCACTACACTTAATTATACAACATCAGGATACACTCCCGACAATACCAAACTGCAGATTAGACTTGCTATTACCAAAGTTTACTCGATTACTGTTCATATCGTCATTGCCTATTTCTGAGTAACGAACCCTACAAAGGATTCATTTGTTTGGATTTCTGTTTGCTAAGTTCTCTCTGAAATATTCATTAGATTGTGCCCATAGTTACTGCTTCTCAAAACTCAGCCATTTGATACTTAAGGCAATGGAAGTGCCAGATTGGATTCCAAAGCAATATTTTTAAAAGAAGACAAAATACAATCCAGTATGTGTAACGTAATACATCGTTATGGATGTCGATTAGCTTTACAATATATAAAGGCAAAAAAAGGTCATTACGACGCATTATAATGTGAATGAATGAAATAGCCGGTTAATTTTACGCTATGTGAAACAAGGGAGTAATATGCTTAGACACAATATTCTGTTAACTTTAATTTTTTATAAAGTTCTTCCAAAAATTACCCAAACGGGATACAGCTAATTTGCTGCGCCATGAATAATCAAACGAATATCATACTATTAATGATAAATTACCTACAANAATATTATTATATCATGTGTGATTCAAGCTTGGTTCAAGCTTAATTTTTGACGACTGGCACGTCAATCTGATTTTTCCATCGGTTTTCTCGACCAAGTGGTGTTAATTGTTCGTGTTTTCTCGGTCGATACCACATCGCGCATGTTGTGCATNCCATCGGTTTTCTCGACCAAGTGGTGTTAATTGTTCGTGTTTTCTCGGTCGATACCACATCGCGCATGTTGTGCATCGGCCCGGGTGGATTCGATCTCAGATGAACTTCTGTTTGTTTATACAAAGTACGTACTTATCAAAGCTCAAAAAGTGTTTGTGTATTTCACTGTTAGATTTGCACTTTGTAATTCAACTTTGAAAATTTTATTTTTGTAACTTCTTATAAGAAAGTGTTATGTTAAACCAACTAATTGAACAGGATGATCGATTTCTTTCTTGTGTAAAAATNGTAACTTCTTATAAGAAAGTGTTATGTTAAACCAACTAATTGAACAGGATGATCGATTTCTTTCTTGTGTAAAAATCGTATCTGGGTTAATTTGAATTAATTATTTAAAGTGACCGTAAATATGTTTAATCCTGCTAAGGTAGAATCTCCAGTATCTTTCACTCAACAGATCTGCTAAAGGAAGTATTAACACGGACTGGAAACTTTTGCACATTCATCGCACTGCAGGCTCGACTTTATAGTCCTATAGATACTCTAGATTAAATGTAGTGTGTTCATTGGTTGCTGTCATTTGAGTTTCAGGCTTTCTCTTATTTCTACTCTACATATTTAGATCATTCTTTTCCCGGTAATTTGCTGGCTTAGAATGCTTTACAACGTGCCAATAAAGCGTGGCAAAGTTTTATCCAGACCTTCAGTATTTTAAGACCAGCCTGTCCACAGTGATGTTCAGGAATTTTGTCTTAGTTATTACATTTATAAAACAAATACACCTTACGGGTTATGTATCCTCGCTTAAAATCAATGTTTTTAAAGAAAACTAAGTGGATTAAATGTTTCTAGTAAAATGAATATTTGTTTCCATGACAGGTTCAGTTGTTAGTTGCCGTCTTGCAAGGAGTCCCGAATTATATGTCAGGTCCCGCTGAGTATATTAATCTAAGTATTTCTGTCACAGCTGTGTGATAAATGCTGAGATAGATTTTCGTGGTTTATGCTGTCACATGACGACAGGAGATACTCGGATTTTCTCATGTGGGAATCGTGCCGGGCGATGCTGCTGGTCGGGGGTTTTCTCGAGGATCTCCCGTTTCCCCCGCCCCTTCATTCCGGCGGTGCACCATAGTCACCTTAATCACCCTTATCAGCTCTCAAGATCTCGCTTTCAGTAGCCGCCCTAATCTCTTAACTCACTAGCGACTGGAAATACTACAGCTTAGATGCATTATTTTTCCCCTGCACGTTTAGAGGTGCGGCAACTTGCAGTACTCTGGCAGTACACGGGTTGCCTACCACTACACTTAATTATACAACATCAGGATACACTCCCGACAATACCAAACTGCAGATTAGACTTGCTATTACCAAAGTTTACTCGATTACTGTTCATATCGTCATTGCCTATTTATGAGTAACGAACCCTACAAAGGATTCATTTGTTTGGATTTCTGTTTGCTAAGTTCTCTCTGAAATATTCATTAGGTTGTACCCATAGTTACTGCTTCTCAAAACTCAGCCATTTGATACTAAAGGCAATGGAAGTGCCAGATTGGATTCCAAAGCAATATTTTTAAAAGAAGACAAAATACAATCCAGTATGTGTAACGTAATACATTGTTATGGATGTCGATTAGCTTTACAATATATAAAGGCAAAAAAAGGTCATTAAATATAGATTTAACTGGAACTTTGTGTAAACGACGCATTATAATGTGAATGAATGAAATAGCCGGTTAATTTTACGCTATGTGAAACAAGGGAGTAATATGCTTAGACACAATATTCTGTTAACTTTAATTTTTTATAAAGTTCTTCCAAAAATTACCCGAACGGGATACAGCTAATTTGCTGCGCCATGAATAATCAAACGAATATCATACTATTAATGATAAATTACCTACAAACTATTGTAACCCTCCTTCCTAACTCAGCTTAAAAGTGTACAGATACTAAGCTGCATTACTCTTAGGTTTATGATTGTGAACTGAATAAGCATTCAAGTCAGTTAGATCTAGCTTTACGTTTTTCTCTCTACGTGCAAAGTAGATTAGCGTCATACAATAATAGTTAAGCAGCTACAGAACTCACGTAGCAAGATACAGTCGGCCGTCTGTGGTTTTACTCGTGGCATTACTGGATTACTGCTGGCCCACACAACTTATGGGTCTGCACAATTGGCCCTGCTATGGGTAACTGCTGGCAACAGGACATTAAGCATGCAATTTATGGCACACTGATGTAATGTTGATGTAAACGAAACCTACGGTTGAGAGTAGGTGAACTACTAATGACACATAAAGGCTTACCGACTGTATTCCATCACTGACCGCACATAAAGTATCCATATAACTGGTGAAAGCATTGGTATCCATCCATAGGCCTTTTAATGGCCGTGAAGTAGTACATTGCTGATGCAATCGTTGCTTATTATGGGAGTTTTTGAGCTCCTTGTTTTCGCAGATAGGTACTTCAATACAATATAAATTTGTCTTATATAGCAAAAATAGATCTCATGATCAAATGAGTAAATTATTTGTAAATATATATTTATGGAAATATCTACGGCAAAATTCTCTAAATACAGTGACTGGTATTGAATAATCTGACATATGTAATGTTTTACATGTACAACTGCATATAATAGAATTGGAGAATTTTAAAAATTAAGTAAAACTACCTTTAGAAAATTAATCTCGGAGGAGTTTNCCGACTGTATTCCATCACTGACCGCACATAAAGTATCCATATAACTGGTGAAAGCATTGGTATCCATCCATAGGCCATTTGATGGCCGTGAAGTAGTACATTGCTGATGCAATCGTTGCTTATTATGGGAGTTTTTGAGCTCCTTGTTTTCGCAGATAGGTACTTCAATACAATATAAATTTGTCTTATATAACAAAAATAGATCTCATGATCAAATGAGTAAATTATTTGTAAATATATATTTATGGAAATATCTACGGCAAAATTCTCTAAATACAGTGACTGGTATTGAATAATCTGACATATGTAATGTTTTACATGTACGACTGCATATAATAGAATTGGAGAATTTTAAAAATTAAGTAAAACTACCTTTAGAAAATTAATCTCGGAGGAGTTTNGACTGCATATAATAGAATTGGAGAATTTTAAAAATTAAGTAAAACTACCTTTAGAAAATTAATCTCGGAGGAGTTTAATTGTTTTACATAACGATTGCATTAATATATTCCAACTGCATATCAAAACAGATGATTGGCATCCAGGTGACATACATACTGCGAGAAATTGCATTAAAGACAAGTATTTGTGTTAATATCGCTGCTCTTAATGACAATGTATTTTTGTTTGTCTGCAACTTTTTAAAAACTAATTTGTTCACTTGGTAAATTTTTAAGGCTATTGAATAACTATTGTAATTTATATTACTTTAATATTTGTTAATAACTCAAGTTTGAATATATACTAAATTACTTCATTTCAGACTGTGAAAAACAGTTGACTAATGGTTAGCATGTGGCTGTCATTGCAATAGGCGTGAGTTCCCCCCCNTACCTCGTAAGACATATGATTGTCATATCATACAACGCGTTCAGTAGTGTATTCAATGAAAATTAAAAACCAAGAATAGTTAAGAGTCGTTTTACATTTTTTTTTTAAGTAATAGTGTTGAACATGCTGTATGGTGAAAGCATGGCTAACCATCCGTAGGCCATCTGATGACGGAGAAGTGGTACACCGATACCCATTGCTGTTTTAAGTGTATGGGTCATGGCTAGCCATTTGTGTTCACCAAACCTGGGCCAGTTATGGGCACAGTATGACTGGTTGGTGGCGCCACTTCAGAACCAGAGATGGTGGCGGCTGCGTGCCAGCTGTCGGCCAACTTTTTGGCGTCTTGGCATCCGACTCCAAACCGTAAATGGTCCACACATGTTTTGCTACATGGGAAAGTGCCGTTTAGGAACAGTCTGATTTGAAACTGATGATCGCCTATAGCCACCACGCCCCTTCTCGCACTCTCCACGGGTTGTGTACTAAGTAACTAAGTATGTAAGTGAGTAACTTTGTAAGTAACTCTCCCCACTGACTCGGTTGTCACTTCACGAACACGGTTGTCTCGCCAGGTCTCTCGCTGATGCCGCCTTCTCCAGCTCCAGAGGTTGCTGGCCCCGGCAGCCGGAAGACGCAACACCCTGATCTCGTGTGTGTGCGTCCTTCTATTCACGCCGCTGGCCTGGATTCACGCACCTCGGCGGCTCTGTTTGTGTTCCCATCGCCCCGCGCCTCACGTACAATTACTGCTCGACCCTGGCGCCATCCACGTGGCCTCCGCACTCGGACGCCGCAACAACATGTTTTAAAATTATGACCGTTCATTTCCTCAGGATATATTCCATTCTGCTTCAGTAAAGCAACTTTCAAATAAAGCAACTACCATGTCAGACACGAAAAATTGTCCGAACTCTATTCCTGAGGTGTCATTCAGTGAATTTCGATAACTGCTGTTGTGTTCGGACATAGCATGTCTCCACAAATGGTTAGAAGTACAAACTTCTGTAGCGAATGGAGACATTTTTAAGTTCATATAAATTGTTTACTTGCTGCTTCTTAAATGCGAGGCCCAGTTATTTTCGATTTCGAGAATTTTCGCGCAACGTCACGTTTTCCTGTTATTGCGGATTCATTTTTGAAATAGTGTGCACCTCATTTTATCAAGGAAGCAATTGCGGAATTATTAATTAATAAAAACCCACGAGTGCTTAAACGCCAGCCGTTGATCAAACATGTTCACGACGACTGATGAGAGTATAACTGTTGAGTAATTTCGAAGTAAATAGAGCAAGCCCCGTAATTAGTGAGATCATAACTTTGTTTATTGAATTACTTTATAATAAAGACGCCTTCTAATTTTTAATCAATTTACTGAACGCTATCTTTTAAGTACAAGAGAAAAAATTTTAAAAGAAAACTGCCATAGCGAAGCATCGAAATACTTCGCCTAAGCTGAGAACAACACACAAGTTTTACGGTTAATGGGCTACTTTTGAAATCGACAACTGCGAATAAATATTCCTTATAACAGAATATTTTTCATAATAATACACGCTGACATGGAACTTTTACGTTCGTTGCGAATTACAGAATGTAGCATTACGCGATGTTGTCTTATTGAATGTGCAGTGTTTTTAATAACTGGCAAATGAGGTTAGTCTCCTTTGAGTTTCAGTATTTTTGGAAAAGTTTACTGTTTTATTATTAGTTATGTATCTTTATGGCTTGACCATCTTGGCATTTTCCTTTGCATTTTTAATGAAAAATAATAATAATTTGTGTGCTCATACTAAATATATTACGCTTTTGAATGGCCAATTTGTGTCATTACGTTTTGCAGACGTGTGTAGGCTTTTCCCGTATAAATCTCTTGGAGGTGCAGCACGTTAACATGTAGTTTTTAATAATGACGATTCAAAATTGGGTTACCTATGTACGTATATTTTATATTTTAAAAAAATAAGAAGTTACTAGAATTTTTATCTGAAACCGAAACTTCTGGACGTAAAATTAAAATTCTTGTTAGCAACTGAGAAGGACATTTTGTAGTTTTGGTGTTTAAAATGTCTTGATACGGCATGGCATAACTTTAAGAACTAGTATGCCATACACTTTACAACAAAATTGGGTTTCAGAGTGGGAAAATGTAACATTATGTAATGCACCTAGAACATGCTTCACCCCAAGAAGTTACCCGAGTTCCAGTGGGAATATGTAGTGAATACGGCTGCTTATATTGTAAATATGACAGGTCCTGCGCCAGTTAAAGTGAGATGTCCCTACTGGTACATGGTCTGGTAAAATTGCTGCATTTAGTCATGTAAAGGTTTTTGGGGATGATTGATTTCTTCAAATACCAAAGCAAATAAGGAAGAAATTTCACAGAAAATGTTTTTAAGGTCATCTGGTTGTACCTTATAGCAGGTATGGTTACAGAATATATGATTCTGAAAAAGGTACAGTGTAAGTATGTCGAGATGTCTTAAAACACGAATACAAAATAAAATATAAGAAGAGGAAGTTAAAATATATTATTCATTTTGCAATGATTGTAATGTGAGAGCAAGAGCAGAATCACTTCTTCAGGAAATATCTCACAGTGAAAGCAAACCAGAAAGCCTTGAAAGGCCAGTTGTTGAAGAAATATCATTGAAGGAAACCCAGTGATAACTAATGATGGCTTTAGCTGAAGAACCTTCAAACTATAATGAAGAGCTTCAGAGCTTTGGGAAGCAGCTGTAGAAGTCAGAAACACGACTGTTTTGCGCTTTACGCCACTGAAGGGGAAGTCGTTACAGCCAGCGATGCATCAAATAAGTTATTTTATTTATAAGATTTTTCGGGGAGTTGTTTATCTGTAACTATATAAATTCACTTAAAGGTTTTCCCCTCTAGTGTTGGTTTGGTGTATCTTGATTTAGCGGATATGTACTAATAAAATATCAAGATTTGTTTTTCTATGGCTCGACCTTGTTTGATATTATTCTTTTTTTTTTTGTTAACATAAAAAGAACTTCAGTTTCTATTCCTTGCAAATTGCGTTGTCGATATTAAGCCGAATTCAATGTTATATTCTTAATGTAAGATTTTCCTCGACCATTTCAGCATTTACAAAATTATTTTACGTAACAATTCGACAGGACACGTTTGTAATAAGGACATGGACAACTCAGCTGTTTCGCGAGTGGTGTGACTCTTTCCAGCAGGACCTTCCCCGTGTCGACTTCCATTCCTTTGAATATTTCTTTTAACCTCCTCGCCATGTAACATGTGTTAATGGCAGGGCCCATTGTCAAGTACAGCCACGTCCCTCAAGGGAAATAAAGGAGAACAAATTAGATACTACGCCAATATTTACTGTTATACAGTTATACCTATTAAAGATTAGCCCTTTAAATAGTGTGGTTATCAAACAATGCATGTAACCATACTATGATGTTAAAAACAACATATATACTCTCATATATTTAACAAAATGACAGTAAGTTCTCTAGGCAGTACTGACGTATAAATGCTTGCAGTTACGTAAAGCGTATTCATGGTAAGGTAAGCACTTTTGAAATCAACCTTTGAAAAATGTCACTGACCCTAAATGCATACATTTTTACCGGTGCACTGACTGGCAAGTGCCCAGTTAAGTTGGTAACGACGGAGGGAAAGTAGTTCCAAGTCTTAATATCGAATTTAAAGATTTAGGTAAACAACTGTGAACACTGAAATGATATATCATGTTTTCTGTTATTTTATATATATATATATATGTGTATAAAAGTAGGAACTAGCCAAGTTGTCAAGTGTTTACTTTTCAAATGATTTAACAGTTTCAGTTGAACAACGTATGAATAAAGCGATGAGGCCCATGGCAATGATAATTTTGCATACGGCGGAAGAATATGCGGTGTGTATTTAAGCAGATCTTCTTTCAAAAGTTCTCAGTTTAACGTAAACAGCATTTCCACGTATGTTTCCCCCTGACGATGGCTCCAAACTTGCTCAGTAAATCCCTAACACGCATGTTGACTGACAGACAGGTGTACTAGGTGGCGGAAAAAAAGGAACGAGGATAGAGAGGTGACTATAGTTAGGATTAGTAGTGAAAGGGGCGAGGGAGTGATAAGTAAGGCGTGTGTGACGAGGTGCAAGGTGACAAAGCTACCGGGTAATGAGACAAAGGCGCCGGCCAGAGGCTGCATCTGATAACATTGAGGCGCGCCTGGCACGGTAGTCTGCCCGCACTACAGGGCGTGGCCACTTCTCCCGGCCAAGCACTTCTGCAGGGGCGGGGTGCACACGGGAATGCCGCGCCAAACTTCACACCTCCACATTTCCTTAACGCTCGGCTTCACCTCTTATGCAGAAATTCTTCGTTTTCACGTCATATTTTGGGTCCATAGTAACTACTGACAATGTACAATTATAGAAAGATTGCATTTTACGAGTTTTTTATAACATTTTAGTGCGTAATTTAAATTGTGTATTATCTGCTTGTTGTAAAAATTCTACAATATATTTATGTGTTATTATTAATTTCACATGAAGCCCCAGTCATGTCAGTCGCACAAGCATATTCTAGTGCCCAGACAACATTTACGCAGTTAGAATCAATAATAGAGTAGATGCAACAAACTATGGCACAACAGCAAGCCACACTGCCGGAAACCCTTACACTGGAGATAAGACAGGTACGAGGCTGCCAGGATCAAATACGACAGAATATAACTGACAGCAAAGATGAGATGTAGCTAAAGTTTACGCAGCTTAGTCAGGCCGTGGCAAGCCAGGTAACGAACTTGCAAGCTGCGATAAGCGCTGTATCCAAACAACTAATAGAAGAAATTGCAACTTCCCGAGGTGAAACAGAATTAGTTGAAGAACAGTGCACTATCCAGGCGAGTGAAACAGGGTTGCGCTTCAATGAAGTATAGAATAGAACCTAGAAGTTTGTAAACGAGCAGGACTCTGCGACAACTTGGTTCATTCGACAGGCATCTTGAAAATAAACTGCAACAAACAGAAAAGTCTGCGCACCGCGAAAGGCAGATAACCCGCCGCCAACATCGTCAAAGTTGGAGAAAAAATACATTTCGTCAAGGATAAGTTACACGGAGTAGCTGCTTCTATAGGAGAGTTACGACTGTCAGAAACTCCGCGCGATGACTCACAAACTACACCTGAAGTTACGTCATTTCAGCTGAATTCACCCGCATCAGCTACTGTCACGCCGTAAATGGCTCAACAACCCAACGTATCAGTCAGCACACTTCCTCATTATCCGTTAAAATTATGGGTGGAGCAGGTACCTCATTTCGAAGGACGTGTAGGGGAAAACCCTATAAATTGATTTATGCGTTTCGAGGCATACGTCATTGCGTTTAGTTTGCCTGACACAGACGTGCTACGCTGTCTGAACCTAAGAGCTTGCGCAGTACCACATATCACCGGTGAGAGATTAACCGACCTAACACCAACACCTATGCCGAGTTTAAAGAGACATTTGTCGCAAATTTCCGGAACAAAAAACTCCAAGGCGATCTAAGACCACGACTCCACGCGGAGAAGTTTGTGCCCGGTAAAAACAGAAAGCTGGAAACCCATTTCTCAGATATGTACGATCGCTCACGATATATGGATCCGCCCATTAGCGACGAAGAATTTGTTGCAATGATTTCACATCAGCTGCTGTGCAGATGCCAAACGCACTGGACCGGCAGGCATCCCGGCGGTATCGCTTGTTTTAGAGAGGACACACTAGTATACTGTCAGATAGATAACCGTGACTCTGACCAGTCAGGTAATAATGACAGAACACAGCCTATATGCACTGACAACTGCGAACCAGAGCAGATAAGTCCTCCTAGATATAAATACAGACCTAGGGTACAGAATTGCTATACCGAACCCTATCAACCGCGAAATCAAGGGGGTTGGAGTTGGTAAGACATGCCACGCCGCAGAAAGAGGTACGGTCAAAGAGGTGGATGAAGATTGTGAAATAAATATACATTCCCACAGACCTCTTCAGTGGCCTAACACTGGAATGTGGGGAAGGTCTTAAGAAGATAAACGGTGACAAGAACATCGACTACATGTTTTGGGACAACCCGAACGAACTCCTCGATGGGCTACCACTAATGGTCGCTTCGGAAAGGGTTGGAAATTGTTCGAACACCAATGAGAGTATATCCGTCATCAAAGAACTGAAGGAAGGAGGCTACATACTACGGGTTGGTTGGAAATCCCCCCACGAACTGCGCGCGGCCACCAGACACAACTACCATTGTCGCAAGGACGTGATCTGTGGGATGAACGACTGGTTCCAAGCCGACCTCGTTGAGATGATACCACATGCTCGGGTCAACAAGGGCTACAAATACATGTTGACAGTCGTCGATGCCTATGGCAAATTCGCCTGAGCCAGACCGGCCAAGACGAAGAATGCACAGGATGTCACCGAGGCCATGGCAGATGTGTTGCGCGAAGGATGCATCCCGACTAATCGGCAAACAGACCAGGTTAAGGAATTATGCATAGCGAGGTTCACAGCCCTCATGAATAACCATACCATAAATCATTATTCCAACTACAGCAATCTCAAAAAATCTATTGAGTGGTTCAACGGGACTCCAAAGGGCAAGATGTGGAGATATTTAGCTGCGAATGGCAGTTATACTACAAGTGGCTTGACCTATTGTCGCATCTCGTTCGCTAGTATTATTCTACCAGTCATTCTGCCACTCGCATGAAAACCTAAAATGTCAAGGACGACTACCTGCTTCGAACCATGTATGTCATTGCGAAGAGAAGGGCCCACTTAAGCCTATAGCCAAGATCGGCGACCTGGTGCTTATCTCGAAAAAGAAAGGCATCTTGAAGAAAGGTTTCACACCTAATTGGAGCCCCGAACTGTTTTTTGTGCGACATATAGGCAACTACACTTCGAGGACCTACTATCTCGAAGATCTGAATAATGTTCCCATACATGGTGGTTTCTACACAGATAAGACCCAGGCGACGAAGTTTCCAGATGTGTTTTTGGTCGAGAAGGTGCTGAAGCGACGTCAGAGAAGGTGGGTTTCCCCGCCTGCAACAGTTCCTGGGTCGCTGAAGCAGACATCGAGCGGTGCACACGTCGTGGAAGAGGACGATGTATTTATAAAAATACGAAGACTTTTATTCAAGGGCTTATATATTTCCTCATGTCATTGTAAATATTTATTTTTTTGGAAGAAAACAATATGAATTTTATATATTGCGTTTTATTTATTATTTTAAAAGACTGACTTTAAAAATGTATTTTAATTAAGAGTCCTATCTGGAGATTAAGTGGCTTATTCTGCGTACAGTCTCGAATCTCATACTCATCTGAAGACTTTTCGGCTCTCGCATCGCGGAGCTTCGAATCCGCTTTGCTCATTTTTACATTTTGTAGAAATTTTTTTGAAAAAAAAAAGTGATTTTTTGGTAAAAATAATTAATTATCTGAAGTGATTTTCCGGGTGAAATGGAAATTATCGAAGGTATTACCGGTTATTTTGAGGGGGAAAACTGGTAATCTTGAAACCCCCGCTTCGAGACCTGGCTGTGACTCACGTCAACCAAGATGGTGGATAGCTCCAAGATTGAATCCTTGAATCTGTGCAAAACTCATCTATTTGTATCTACAAATGCATTTTGGCTGATAATTGTTCAATGAAATGATTAACACTTTGCTACATTTTGCACTCTTGACTTAATTTCTGATTAACAAATATTGGTTTTGTATTGGATTAACTGTTTTCGCCCCATTTGCATAACACTAAGTTTCGTAGAGACTTTTTAATATAAGGTAGTTAACTACCAACTATTGCGAAAACCAAGTCTGCTGCTGCAAATGTAAAGTATCGAACTCACTTTCTCTTAATCAACAATAAACTTTTCTTCAAATGTAATAGAAATTCTTTTACGTAATGTTCAAAGGCAAAGCATTATTGTGGTTAAATAATGATTGTTGAATACGGGGATCTTACAGTTATTTTTGTAACAGTTTTTTGCGCTTACTGAAATATTTCGTTTTTCACATTCGATAGTTTGCAGTTGTCGCGACATTATCTCGGAGCCAGAACACCTCTACATTTCCCACATACAACTATATGTCGCTTGTCTCTTGGTTACTGCTTTCGCGGATCTGATTGCATATTAACTCCCCCCTCCCGATAGATGACATAACATATGACAGATCCACCTTCTAAACTACATCTCGTCCAGACTAAGTTTGCTCCCCTTCGTCATGCTATGTCACTATGTGTGTTTCGAACTTCTCACACCATACAATTTTATCCTNGACTAAGTTTGCTCCCCTTCGTCATGCTATGTCACTATGTGTGTTTCGAACTTCTCACACCATACAATTTTATCCTGAGTTCGAGTATGCCCGTAAGGTTTCCATATGTGCATGTGTTAACAAATTATTTTCCCAGACAAATTTTGTTACCATTGAATTCCTTGATACTGTCCTTCCATGTTTGAAATTCATGTTGTCTTGCACGGTAAGCAGAACACACACAGAATCAAGCACACTTATTATGGAGAGCTATATTCATCGACTGCTTCTTCACATCCTTGAGAAGTTTGTTTCGAATCTAGAATACACTTTTTCTTTTTTAGAAACTTTGGTTTGCTAAGATTTTGTTACCTACATGTGACTTCTATGATTCCTTATTGTGCAGTAACCAGTGTACTTTCTTGTTCTCTTGGGTGCCGTTACAATAATTGTTTTCCAAAATTTGAGGTACTTAGTTTTATTTATTTTACAAAACTTTATATGTTTTGAATTTGTTTACGTGATGAATAGCGTCAGTATTTAGTAGAGAGTTAGCTTCGCTTCCGAACGCTGGATGTCTGCAGTATCTGCAGATAGCTCAGGTTGTTCTTTATTTGCCTTGCAGTGTTTGCATTCCTCAGCGGCGTGGGGCACCACCGGTCTTCCCTGTTCGTTTTTGTTATCAGAAGTGCAACATGCACAACATTTGTGTCGTGGTTCTATGCCGTCTTGGGCCACCAGTGCTCTCTTAAAGCGATACATCAACTACAACTGTTGTACCTACCATAATGCACTATTAATGTATATATCCGCCGTGGTGGCCGCTTNAAAGCGATACATCAACTACAACTGTTGTACCTACCATAATGCACTATTAATGTATATATCCGCCGTGGTGGCCGCTTTTTCCCGCACTCAATGTACTTAATCCAGGCAATCATGACGTTTTCTCGGTGTGCTCCCTGTTTCGAAAAGGTTTTTGTAGTAATATTGATTCCTTATATAAATTTGAATAATCCTTCATGTCATGTAACTGCAGNTTTGCTATCAGAAGTGCAACATGCACAACATTTGTGTCGTGGTTCTATGCCGTCTTGGGCCACCAGTGCTCTCTTAGAGCGATACATCAACTACAACTGTTGTACCTACCATAATGCACTATTAATGTATATATCCGCCGTGGTGGCCGCTTTTTCCCGCACTCAATGTACTTACTCCAGGCAATCATGACGTTTTCTCGGTGTGCTCCCGGTTTCGAAAAGGTTTTTGTAGTAATATTGATTCCTTATATAAATTTGAATAATCCTTCATGTCATGTAACTGCAGACAAGTAGCAATTTGTAGTGTAAAGCAAGAAGTTATTGTTTTACAAGATTTTAGAATGTGATATCTACTTCCGTGTTTATTCTCTTCCATCCAAGTACAAAACACTTCATTATTCTACGTTGCATTGTGTACAAATTACAAATAATTCTGCATTCCGTGATTTCTCATTTTAGAGGTTCCAAATCCAAGATCGGAGTTCATAGTTGAAGTTCCTGTTCAGTTCAAGTTCTTAAACTCCTAGCGTTCAAGTTTAGCTTTCGGGTACATACTGGCCCTCACTTTACGTGCAGCCTCTGCTGCTTCAATTGCCTCGTTGGGAGCTTCTTTAAGACTGAAAATATCTAGTTTTCCTGGTATGTTTCTGGAGACATTTCCCATAATGAATGGCAGCTAAGTTCTACCCGATATATTTTTTGCAAAGTTCGTCTGGATCGTGAAATACTGCAATTTTCCAGAATCTATAAAATAAATTTTTAATAATTTAAAAGTACCTGCACAGCTAAGAGAAGTAATAATTTCGTATTTAAAATCAAAATGAAAAGCTAAGGGGTGCACTAAAGGGCTCAATTTATTTTATTGATTAATGCATTTATAGTCTCAAGCGGATTAAATTTTGTATTTGTGTCAATTCACTGAATTAAATCAAAATTGATTTATTCTAAAACTGCAAATAGTGTTTTTAAAGTATTCTGCAATTAATAACTTATCGTTTTACCTCTAAANGCAATTAATAACTTATCGTTTTACCTCTAAATTATATTAAGTGAAAAATGTTAGGCCAGTATCGCTGATTTGCTATTTAAATGTACGTGAAGCATTGCAGTGTCGCTTTATTTTAATTCCAGTACTAAATTTATTTTGTTGTGTGCGGTGAATGTAGAATAAGTACTTAAGAACTTCGTATCCAGTGTCCATGGTACAGTGTTGTCCTTCCTGTGTATATTATTAATTGGATATGAAGTTTAAAGATAATTTATCTAGCGGTGTATTTACAAAATACAAACTTAATTGATGCCACATCGAGCATGGCTGATTATTTAATGTTATGTTAATATTATATGATGGGCATCTGCAAAACTCTTTATGATATTGCTGTTAAACAAACGTACTGTTTACAACCATGCGGCACCATGGACATATTGTTGGTAGCAACAAGTGGTTTTGACCAAGCTTCCCGGTAGGCCGCACTTGTACGCCGTGCTTCAGTCAATGCTGTCCTGCCGTGCTGCTCATGTTTTATGTCAACTGCTGTACCAGCGACGAAACAGGCCATTGTTCTATGTGTACTTTGCCATGGCTAACCGCTATGATGTGTTGTTTGCACTTTCATGGTTTACTGCAATCGTTAACTTTTTTCACACTTTACCGTTATGAGTTAATTCGATATTCGATATTTCTGTTTTGTAAATTTTTTTACTTTTTTTTTATTTGCCTGTGTGGCATCGTGTAGTGATTTCAGCCCCTGTTGTGTGACAATATATGCAATATTTGAAACTCAATTCCTCCATTTAAATTTTTTTTCACATAGAAAATGCATTGCTTTCGAACATCATTTAGGCTTGTAGATTATGTGGACAACGCAATGTTTAATACCCCTGCTTCGAAAGTTATTTGTAAAATCGAAATAAATGTTAATTTTTACGATTCCTTCAACCCCACAAAGCAGTTTCTAGAGGCATATTAAATATGTATATAATTTTCTAGGGCTTTCTGTAACACTATGTGTGTTTTATGAACACCTGTTGGTGATTGTAGAGTGGAGGGATTTGAGCTGTTGTTAAGAGTGGTATATAGTCCTGTCCCAAGTGAGGACCACACATTGATTTTGTTATAATGATTATTTTGAAACCATTAGAAATATGGTAACGAAATGTTTCCCCATATAAGCAAAATCTTTAATTGTTCGAACTATAGCTATACTTTCTATTCTATCGATGTCGCATAGTTTTTTATAAATGGTCAAATTGTGCAAATTTTTGCATTAGTTTCAGAAATTTGAAAAAGAAATACTTGAAACAAAAATGTTAGTGGAATCATCCATGGCTTTCTAAGTAAAATCATTTCAAATACTGTATTGTCACAGCATTGAATTTAATGAAATTTTAATAAAACTGTAGGTTTGTTGTGCACATTTTGAGGCCCATCTCATGATGCTGCCGATTTGCTACGTGATTTCCCTCGCTTCACCACGAGTGTTGGCTGGGAAGAAAGGGGATGGTTGGCTGTGGCCTGTCGCAGTAGGGGAGATATTTTATGTTCTCAAGGACAGGCGGTTCCATTAGGCAGGCCCGAGGAGGTGGTCTTGGGCCCGAGAGGTAAGACATTCCGAGAGATCGCTTGCTCGTAGTACATACTTCGTTATTCCTGTGCTTCACCCTACTCTTTTCCTTGCCTTCTAAGAACTAATATTTAGGAACACATTTTCGAGTCATTGAACACAGAAATGTTTTACACTAGTTTCGATGCATTTATTGAAGCGTAGTTTGATGTACGAATGATGAAATAATCAAGAAGATTTGACACACAAGTAGACGAATGTCGTGTTTTCTAAGTCAGACGTGGGTCCATGGTTGTCACAGTGGCTAGAGCTCTCATCTCTCACGCAGGCGACTTCGGCTCACCTCCCGATGGGATTACGCTCGGATTTTGGCACGTGAGAATATTGTTCGAAGATGCTTACTAAAAGGTGGGTTTTCTCGGGAGTGTCTCGTTTTCCTTGGCATTGCATTTCAGCATTGCTTCACATCCTTCTCAATTTCATCCTCCCTGCCTCTCATGCAAGACTATTGATTCCGGACAATATCTCTAAACATGGAACTTGCTTAGCCGGCTAACTTGTCAGTACCAATATATTATTCATAATTACAACATGAGAGCTAAAACAACGTTTACTCAATTATATGAAATTTTGCACAACTTACCTTTTAATTGTGCCGCATTACTATTTCTTAGTTGTTTTTTATAATTTTTTCCTTATCGCTATATGATGATACACTTGTGACACAATTACTCGAATAACATTCCTATATATGGAAATATGTGGGATAGGGAGTGCTACCCTGTTAATAATATACTTCAATAAGGGAGGTTTTGTCTACTTGGTTATCTACATTGCAGTTCAAGGCAGATTTTGCAATTGTTTTTAAAATATGCTTGTATAACTTTTCGTCTATTTGTGACAGCCAATGTGTGTCTCGGCTGTTGCTTGATCTTTGTGTTATGATTGCTGCTCATGTTGTAAGTACCTCTCAAAACAGCTTGCCTCATTTATAATACTTCTTGCACAACCAACGATAAGTTTTACAAAGAATCATCATGTTCTAGGACAAGTGCACTTTGCCAAAACCAAATTATTGAATAACTGAGCCAAGTCGGAATGTTTATTCTCTGGTGCTGTAAAATTTTTTCGCCTATGTTAGTGACGACAAGCATCCATTACACTCAGTTTTGCGGGAATTTTGACAATACAAAACCGTCCGGCAGATCACATATGTACTATATGACATTACATAATGTGTTTTAGGTCTTAGATGAAATTTAATTTACCAATGTTAAGAATGAATTCTGCCATAAATTTCATTTAAAATTCATATTTGTTTTTATGATACAACATTATGCATGAAAAAATATCAATCGTAAACCATTAAAAGAAGTTCATCATTATACATCTTGAAAACATGAAAACAAAAAGATGAAATTTGTTTGTGGTTCGTCCACAACAGGTATGAGTATGGACCATTAAACTCTAAAAAGACTACGAATTCGATTTTAAAAGGAAGTTTGTCAAGTTATTGAAAGTTTAGGTGTCACAAAACATTTCATCTTATTTTAACTGCCAAACTTTGCTTTAAAAACTAATTAAGGAAGGTAGAGAAAATTTTATGTAATATATAAGTGGCCAGGATTTTACAATTTACAGGCACTAGACCTAAATTCGTTTCTTCTACAGGCACTAGACCTAAAGTCGTTTCTTCTACTGGCACTATACCAAAAGTCGTTTCTTCTACAGGCACTATACCTAAAGTCGTTTATTCTACAGGCACTATACCAAAAGTCGTTTCTTCTACAGGCACTATACCTAAATTCGTTTCTTCGATAGCACTAGACCTAAATTCGTTTCTTCTACAGGCACTATACCAAAAGTCGTTTCTTCTACAGGCACTAGACCTAAATTCGTTTCTTCTATAGCACTAGACCTAAATTCGTTTCTTCTACAGGCACTATACCAAAAGTCGTTTCTTCTACAGGCACTAGACCTAAATTCGTTTCTTCGATAGCACTAGACCTAAATTCGTTTCTTCTACAGGCACTATACCAAAAGTCGTGTCTTCTACAGGCACTATACCTAAAGTCGTTTCTTCTACAGACAATACACCTAAAGTCGTTTCTTCTACAGGCACTAGACCTAAAGTCGTTTCTTCTACAGGCACCAGACCTAAAGTCGTTTCTTCTACAGGTACTATACCAAAAGTCGTTTCTTCTACAGGCACTATACCTAAAGTCGTTTCTTCTACAGGCACTAGACCTAAAGTCGTTTCTTCTACAGGCACTATACCTAAAGTCGTTTCTTCTACAGGCACTATACCTAAATTCGTTTCTTCTACAACCACAATACCTAAAGTCGATTCTTCTACTGGCACTATACCTAAAGTCGTTTCTCCTACAGGCACTATACCTAAAGTCGTTTCTTCTACAGGCACTACACCTAAATTCTTTTCTTCTACAGGCACCAGACCTAAATTCGTTTCTTCTACAGGTACTATATCAAAAGTCGTTTCTTCTACAGGCACTATACCCAAAGTCGTTTCTTCTACAGGCACTAGACCTAAAGTAATTTCTTCTATAGGTACTATACCTAAAGTCGTTTCTTCTACAGGCACTACACCTAAAGTCGTTTCTTCTACAGGTACTATACCTAAAGTCGTTTCTTCTACAGGCACTATACCTAAAGTCGTTTCTTCTACAGGCACTATACCTAAAGTCGTTTCTTCTACAGGCACTATACCTAAAGTCGTTTCTTCTACAGGCACTATACCTAAAGTCGTTTCTTCTACAGGCACTATACCTAAAGTCGTTTCTTCTACAGGCACTATACCTAAAGTCGTTTCTTCTACAGGCACTATACCTAAAGTCGTTTCTTCTACAGGCACTATACCTAAAGTCGTTTCTTCTACAGGCACTATACCTAAAGTCGTTTCTTCTACAGGCACTATACCTAAAGTCGTTTCTTCTACAGGCACTATACCTAAAGTCGTTTCTTCTACAGGCACTATACCTAAAGTCGTTTCTTCTACAGGCACTATACCTAAAGTCGTTTCTTCTACAGGCACTATACCTAAAGTCGTTTCTTCTACAGGCACTATACCTAAAGTCGTTTCTTCTACAGGCACTATACCTAAAGTCGTTTCTTCTACAGGCACTATACCTAAAGTCGTTTCTTCTACAGGCACTATACCTAAAGTCGTTTCTTCTACAGGCACTATACCTAAAGTCGTTTCTTCTACAGGCACTATACCTAAAGTCGTTTCTTCTACAGGCACTATACCTAAAGTCGTTTCTTCTACAGGCACTATACCTAAAGTCGTTTCTTCTACAGGCACTATACCTAAAGTCGTTTCTTCTACAGGCACTATACCTAAAGTCGTTTCTTCTACAGGCACTATACCTAAAGTCGTTTCTTCTACAGGCACTATACCTAAAGTCGTTTCTTCTACAGGCACTATACCTAAAGTCGTTTCTTCTACAGGCACTATACCTAAAGTCGTTTCTTCTACAGGCACTATACCTAAAGTCGTTTCTTCTACAGGCACTATACCTAAAGTCGTTTCTTCTACAGGCACTATACCTAAAGTCGTTTCTTCTACAGGCACTATACCTAAAGTCGTTTCTTCTACAGGCACTATACCTAAAGTCGTTTCTTCTACAGGCACTATACCTAAAGTCGTTTCTTCTACAGGCACTATACCTAAAGTCGTTTCTTCTACAGGCACTATACCTAAAGTCGTTTCTTCTACAGGCACTATACCTAAAGTCGTTTCTTCTACAGGCACTATACCTAAAGTCGTTTCTTCTACAGGCACTATACCTAAAGTCGTTTCTTCTACAGGCACTATACCTAAAGTCGTTTCTTCTACAGGCACTATACCTAAAGTCGTTTCTTCTACAGGCACTATACCTAAAGTCGTTTCTTCTACAGGCACTATACCTAAAGTCGTTTCTTCTACAGGCACTATACCTAAAGTCGTTTCTTCTACAGGCACTATACCTAAAGTCGTTTCTTCTACAGGCACTATACCTAAAGTCGTTTCTTCTACAGGCACTATACCTAAAGTCGTTTCTTCTACAGGCACTATACCTAAAGTCGTTTCTTCTACAGGCACTATACCTAAAGTCGTTTCTTCTACAGGCACTATACCTAAAGTCGTTTCTTCTACAGGCACTATACCTAAAGTCGTTTCTTCTACAGGCACTATACCTAAAGTCGTTTCTTCTACAGGCACTATACCTAAAGTCGTTTCTTCTACAGGCACTATACCTAAAGTCGTTTCTTCTACAGGCACTATACCTAAAGTCGTTTCTTCTACAGGCACTATACCTAAAGTCGTTTCTTCTACAGGCACTATACCTAAAGTCGTTTCTTCTACAGGCACTATACCTAAAGTCGTTTCTTCTACAGGCACTATACCTAAAGTCGTTTCTTCTACAGGCACTATACCTAAAGTCGTTTCTTCTACAGGCACTATACCTAAAGTCGTTTCTTCTACAGGCACTATACCTAAAGTCGTTTCTTCTACAGGCACTATACCTAAAGTCGTTTCTTCTACAGGCACTATACCTAAAGTCGTTTCTTCTACAGGCACTATACCTAAAGTCGTTTCTTCTACAGGCACTATACCTAAAGTCGTTTCTTCTACAGGCACTATACCTAAAGTCGTTTCTTCTACAGGCACTATACCTAAAGTCGTTTCTTCTACAGGCACTATACCTAAAGTCGTTTCTTCTACAGGCACTATACCTAAAGTCGTTTCTTCTACAGGCACTATACCTAAAGTCGTTTCTTCTACAGGCACTATACCTAAAGTCGTTTCTTCTACAGGCACTATACCTAAAGTCGTTTCTTCTACAGGCACTATACCTAAAGTCGTTTCTTCTACAGGCACTATACCTAAAGTCGTTTCTTCTACAGGCACTATACCTAAAGTCGTTTCTTCTACAGGCACTATACCTAAAGTCGTTTCTTCTACAGGCACTATACCTAAAGTCGTTTCTTCTACAGGCACTATACCTAAAGTCGTTTCTTCTACAGGCACTATACCTAAAGTCGTTTCTTCTACAGGCACTATACCTAAAGTCGTTTCTTCTACAGGCACTATACCTAAAGTCGTTTCTTCTACAGGCACTATACCTAAAGTCGTTTCTTCTACAGGCACTATACCTAAAGTCGTTTCTTCTACAGGCACTATACCTAAAGTCGTTTCTTCTACAGGCACTATACCTAAAGTCGTTTCTTCTACAGGCACTATACCTAAAGTCGTTTCTTCTACAGGCACTATACCTAAAGTCGTTTCTTCTACAGGCACTATACCTAAAGTCGTTTCTTCTACAGGCACTATACCTAAAGTCGTTTCTTCTACAGGCACTATACCTAAAGTCGTTTCTTCTACAGGCACTATACCTAAAGTCGTTTCTTCTACAGGCACTATACCTAAAGTCGTTTCTTCTACAGGCACTATACCTAAAGTCGTTTCTTCTACAGGCACTATACCTAAAGTCGTTTCTTCTACAGGCACTATACCTAAAGTCGTTTCTTCTACAGGCACTATACCTAAAGTCGTTTCTTCTACAGGCACTATACCTAAAGTCGTTTCTTCTACAGGCACTATACCTAAAGTCGTTTCTTCTACAGGCACTATACCTAAAGTCGTTTCTTCTACAGGCACTATACCTAAAGTCGTTTCTTCTACAGGCACTATACCTAAAGTCGTTTCTTCTACAGGCACTATACCTAAAGTCGTTTCTTCTACAGGCATTATACCTAAATTCGTTTCTTCTACAGCCACTATACCTAAAGTCGTTTCTTCTACTGGTGATATACCAAAAGTCGTTTCTCCTACAGGCACTATACCTAAAGTCGTTTCTTCTACAGGCACTACACCTAAATTCGTTTCTTCTACAGGCACCAGACCTAAATTCGTTTCTTCTACAGGTACTATATCAAAAGTCGTTTCTTCTACAGGCACTATACCTAAAGTCGTTTCTTCTACAGGCACTAGACCTAAAGTCGTTTCTTCTACAGGCACTATACCTAAAGTCGTTTCTTCTACAGGCACTATACCTAAATTCGTTTCTTCTACAGGCACTATACCTAAAGTCGTTTCTTCTACAGGCACTATACCTAAAGTCGTTTCTTCTACAGGCACCATACCTAAAGTCGTTTCTTCTACAGGCACTATACCTAAAGTCGTTTCTTCTACAGGCACTAGACCTAAAGTCGTTTCTTCTACAGGCACTATACCTAAAGTCGTTTCTTCTACAGGTACTATACCAAAAGTCGTTTCTTCTACAGGCACCTTACCTAAAGTCGTTTCTTCTACAGGTACTATACCTAAAGTCGTTTCTTCTAAAGGCACTAGACCTAAAGTCGTTTCTTATACAGGCACTATACCTAAATGCGTTTCTTCTACAGGCACTAGATCTAAAGTCGTTTCTTCTACAGGTACTATACCTAAAGTCGTTTATTCTACAGGCACTAGACCTAAAGTCGTTTCTTCTACAGGCACTAGACCTAAATTAATTTCTCCTAAACTTAACTCCAGCGAAAGATGTTTCTCCTACAGACGTTTGGCCTGCGGTCGTTTGTCCTAAAACACACATAACACTGCTCGAGGAAGTGGCTTAACTACAGCGACAGGCAGTAGATCTACAGGTACTAAACCTGAAGTCGTTTGGCCTGCAGTCACTTCACCTAAACGGCATTTGACCTACTTTCACTAGACCTAAGGTCATTTCGCCTACAGTTAGGAGAACCGATTTTAGATATATTGCCTGCTACCCACTGAATTAGCTGAAGCTCCATACATCTTGCTGCTTGCAATTAGCTGAAGAAATACATAGGTAAATGCTGGAACTAATCTGTTGCTCCACACAGCCGGCTGTATAGACTTACCTGATGCTCCACACAACGTGTTGCTGGGACTCTGCTAACGTCCCTCCCTGCCAGCTTATGGGACCCACCTGAGGCACAGCACATCTATCGGCTGTGACTCATATGATGCTCCATACAATTGGCAAGTGAACGTGGAGTCTATTATGGACACCACGGGTCCCTGGCAACATCCGCTACGTTTCCCACACTAAAACAGGTGTAGTGACGCCGGCACTGTTAGAAACCATGTATCTGTTATGGGAGGTAGCAATCAATTGTTGGGTCAACAGCGTTTCTTTTAGGCTTGCGTAACTTCCTATTGTTGAATGCAGCATATTCAAGAAAAAAAAACCTTTAAACGAATTGTAGTAGAACTATTCGTCTGTAAATTTAGCCAAATGTATTTCGTACCGATTCCCTCAAATATACTCCCAAACATTATTTCAGTTCTGCGAAGGCATACAGGGGTAGGACACACAACGGTATGTAATAAGGGAAACTTTTTACATCACTACATTCAAAGTAGTGTTCGTCTTTTGAAATACTCAAAACAGTTTATTGGTGAAAAGTAGTGAATACAAACATGTTCAATCACTCTTTTCTAAGTGTATCCACAGTGTTTAACATTTACTCGCAATATGAATTGCTTTAGTATTTCGTCATGCATAAGAATATGAGATTTATAGTACATAACATGAAAAGCAATCCTTGTGTGGAAATAATCCGTAATATATTCGCAATGATTACATTGATAAAACACCACACTTAGATGCGATTTATTGCTACTTAAAGAATTAAATAAACACCCGTGCACAAAGAGAAAATAAACTGTTCTGTCACAATAAAACATTAGGCCCTATTCCTATACAACGTAAAGCAAAGTTTTAAAAACACATCAAATTCATATTACAAAAACATCAAATCAAGCTATATTCATTAAACAAATGTATTTTTAAATAAATACATAAGTTCAACCATACAGAATTTTTGACCAATGCATTATGATGAAGAGCGACATTTTTTCTCATTGCTCAATAGTTGTGAAATATTGCTAAGAAATAAGAGCTCCGAATCATCTATAGACATCTTGTTGTATTTAAACGTATAGCTGTCAAAGTTAATCTAGAAAAAATTTTGACGTAATGTGACTAGCATAGATTGTAAAAGTTATATATTTAACTATTCCGTAAATCCTTAATTAAGTTGGCAGTACTATTTTGCCAAATTTAAGCAATGTTTTTTCCTTAACTTACATCCTAAACAAGCATGCGTGTGATACTATATGTAGTAAACATTATTGGGGAGAATCATGCAAAGTTTTAAAAACACATCAAATTCATATTACAAAAACATCAAATCAAGCTATATTCATTAAACAAATGTATTGTTAAATAAATACATAAGTTCAACCATACAGAATTTTTGACCAATGCATTATGATGAAGAGCGACATTTTTTCTCATTGCTCAATAGTTGTGAAATATTGCTAAGAAATAAGAGCTCCGAATCATCTATAGACATATTGTTGTATTTAAACGTCTAGCTGTCAAAGTTAATCTAGAAAAAATGTTGACGTAATGTGACTAGCATAGATTGTAAAAGTTATATATTTAACTATTCCGTAAATTCTTAATTAAGTTGGCAGTACTATTTTGCCAAATTTAAGCAAGGTTTTTTCCTTAACTTACATCCTAAACAAGCATGCGTGTGATACTATATGTAGTAAACATTATTGGGGAGAATCATAATTTAGTATAATATTCCATAATAGCCTTCATTGAAGCACATAGTAAACTTGCAAGTTACAGTCACCATTTCAAATTACACAATTCGGAAATACATTACAACATTTCAAACTACAGTTATAAAAGTATAGCTGTCCCTTTTCGTTGTTTTACCTGTGACTAAACTGTATAAAAAAGAGAGTTTATCTAGTCTCGAGAATATGAATGCATATCACAGCGATATAGGTGACCAAGCAACTTCAAGCAATAATTAATTTTCATAACAGTTGCAAATAGTACCCACGTTTTCTAGTGCTAATTTCTTACATATACTCTATTATCTCATTTTACATTTAGAAATATCCACTTCGAATGTCCTGGAAGTAAAATTTCAGACATTAAATTTTTGCTAATTCTGTGTACTGGTTTAGGTAAGCACCTGGAAAACTATGGTAAAGGGACACCTAAAATGTTACGAGAGATGGAATTATGTTTAAAGATATGTAAATATTCGAGGTGGATAAGGTAGATGCCAGGTATGAACCCAGAAATTTAATTGGAATGCAAATAGGAAAATACAAGAGTGTAGAATAAATATTTAAATTCGATATAGTAATATTAATACATTAGAAGTCATTACTTTGGTTTCTATGTGCACCAAGTACGAATGAAGTAGTTTTGAAAGTTTTAATATCCAAATAAGCTGGGAGTAGAGGGATTATGGGGACTTAGGCACATCGGCACCTGGGAGCGTAACAACGGAGCTGTTCGTGCTCTGTCATTCTGGTCGGCCGGCGGCCATCTTGGATCCATATGACCTTGACATTGATCTTTGACCCTTACCCCGGTGACCTTCGACCTTGGCCCTGGTGACCTTTAACATTAAAAACAAACAAAAATTACAAAAATTACAAAAAAAAATATAAGAATTAACTAAAAAATTTATAAAAATTATTATTAAAAATATTTCAAAAATTATTATTAGAATTATATAAAAAGTTACTATTAAAAGATTATTTAAAAAGCCTACAATTTTAACTCTGTTTTTGGGTTTTTCAAGCAATGCATACTTTATAGANCTGGTCGGCCGGCGGCCATCTTGGATCCATATGACCTTGACATTGATCTTTGACCCTTACCCCGGTGAACTTCGACCTTGGCCCTGGTGACCTTTAACATTAAAAACAAACAAAAATTACAAAAAAAAAATATAAGAATTAACTAAAAAATTTATAAAAATTATTATTAAAAAAATTTCAAAAATTATTATTAGAATTATATAAAAAGTTACTATTAAAAGATTATTTAAAAAGCCTACAATTTTAACTCTGTTTTTGGGTTTTTCAAGCAATGCATACTTTATAGAAAGCTGCATAACGCATATGTACATAGCACATGATTTTTTTCAACATAAAATTTTAACAAATGTTTCGCTGAAGGGGGAAAAGCATGTTGTTTAGAGGGTAAGGGGCAATCGGTGATTAATTTTTCGTTAATACTTACCCTGAAACACGCTCTTTGTATGCTTCTTTCTCGTGATGTATATTTACAGTATGAGGTTTTACAGTATATTCGTTATCTTACCTTTTGATTCGAATGCCTTCCTTTCGTTGAATCAGTCAGTTTTGCTAAGCTGCATTCAAGCCATACATTAAATTTTATTGGTGATGTGTTCATGTGGAAAGCCAGCAGTGATGTTTTCCCCCATTCGAGAAAAAAACATGTGCAAATATCCTTCGAATATCTGCTGTCTTTGTGGGGGCATATATCTTTAGACTGTGATCGAATGCAGTTTGGGTCTCTACGCAACCATTGACATTAACCTACCCAGACCAAACCACGTTTCTTGGACGTGCTGGTCGCTGGCACGATGGTGGATGCTCATCCTGAACCCTTGGTTTTGTGGGAAGTACACTCGTACCCTGCTGTGAAGGAGGCTGTACAAGACGTTTTATGGCAGGTGAAGGTCCTATAGCTACGAATGTGTTTGAATGCATCTGCAAGTTATCGTGCCTAGCAAATGCCATGACACATTTAACAACTCTATGTGTCACTCGATCTGCATTATTCAAACATTCATATTTTTCGTGTCTTCGAATACATTTTGTGAATGCAAACTAAATGTTACATTAGCATCACGGGTACTGAATTGATGCCTTTGCAAATTAGATCAATGGTAAATATATAAATTTTAAAANCAGTCAGTTTTGCTAAGCTGCATTCAAGCCATACATTAAATTTTATTGGTGATGTGTTCATGTGGAAAGCCAGCAGCGATGTTTTCCCCCATTCGAGAAAAAAACATGTGCAAATATCCTTCGAATACCTGCTGTCTTTGTGGGGACATATATCTTTAGACTGTGATCGAATGCAGTTTGGGTCTCTACGCAACCATTGACATTAACCTACCCAGACCAAACCACGTTTCTTGGACGTGCTGGTCGCTGGCACGATGGTGGATGCTCATCCTGAACCCTTGGTTTTGTGGGAAGTACACTCGTACCCTGCTGTGAAGGAGGCTGTACAAGACGTTTTATGGCAGGTGAAGGTCCTATAGCTACGAATGTGTTTGAATGCCTCTGCAAGTTATCGTGCCTAGCAAATGCCATGCCACATTTAACAACTCTATGTGTCACTCGATCTGCATTATTCAAACATTCATATTTTTCGTGTCTTCGAATACATTTTGTGAATGCAAACTAAGTGTTACATTAGCATCACGGGTACTGAATTGATGCCTTTGCAAATTAGATCAATGGTAAATATATAAATTTTAAAANGTGTTACATTAGCATCACGGGTACTGAATTGATGCCTTTGCAAATTAGATCAATGGTAAATATATAAATTTTAAAAAAAGTATTTCTTGTGCCGTATTTTTTGAGGTTACATATTCCTCCATAGACCAGCAGGTCCAAACCTATACTCCAAATTTGGGCATTTTTATAATTTCGCGGGAAAATATGTGCATAATATGTGCATGCTTGATAAAATCGTTTTTGGGATTTCAAGGTCAAAGGTCACTGGTGTCAAGGTCAAAGGTCAATTTCAAGGTAAGGTTGATACAATATGGCCGCCGGCCGACCGGAATGTCAGAGTGCGAACAGCTCCGACGCTCCGGTTCCAGGTGCCGCTGTGCCAGAGTCCCCATGATCCCTCTACTGTTGGGGGACAAGTAAAAGGGCAAAGTTTTTAGAAGTTCAAGCTGTGAAGTAGGTTGGTGTATTTGCCAAACAGCACTCATTTCTTAAAGAAGCTCGGGAATTACAGAGACGTTGATTTGCGTGAACCGATGATAGCGAGGTAGAATAAATTGTATTAAATATTGGGTGGGTATATATTTCAAGTTTGAAGAGTGAGATGTCAGCAGTTTGGCAGTGGGGCATATAAAAGGGGATAAACACTAATGGGTTAGAGTGGTAATGGAAAGAGAATTGGTCAACTAGACTAGAGTTCTTCTTGAGTAGTATGGCTCAATCGGAAACCAAATTGGGAGTGACAAAGCTGCGTAAAGTGGTGTGGAGTTAGTGTTAGATGATGTCCGGTAAATGTGTGCATCCTACGCTGAATGTGAATTTGCTAGTTTAAAAAAAATAGCACGTGAAATGTGACAGCTCTAACTGTAACGATTTAGGAATTACTAAAATAGTAATATTATTGAGGACACTTTGAGGGGTGCAGTAAAATAACGAAATAAAAATACAAAAATTATATCATTTGTGTTTGCTTAAATAAATNGGACACTTTGAGGGGTGCAGTAAAATAACGAAATAAAAATACAAAAATTATATCATTTGTGTTTGCTTAAATAAATTCAAAAATTATTTACAATGCTGTAATTGCTAAAGAATAGCAAGCATGGTTTATCTATGTTAAACAATGAGAGTATTATGTAAAGTGTGTGTATAAATAGTGTATATATATATATACTAACCGGAATAGTAAATTAAAATAATAGATTAAAATCCGAAAATTCAGGGAAAAATTTAAAATACATCATTTCCAATCTTTTCTATGAAAGATTGTAAACCAAAAGTGATTAATAAACTGAAATATTGTCTACAGAAGAATATGAAGTAAATAAATGAGGTGGAAAAGTGGTACTTTGAACATGTGGGAAAGAAAGTATTCCCTTTAGAGTTGTATGCCAAATTTGGTGACCTGCCTTAAATTGTTAAAGTATGAGAGGTAACTGAGCATTATTGAAGTTCAAAGGCTTCAAATTTTGCTGTCTCAGTTAATAAACGACCCAAATTTTTTAGTCCTTGAAGCAAGTATTAACTGTTATGTTTATGCCAGTTTCTTAAAATGTGTTACTCGGTATTTTTCATTAACATTTTATTTATAAAAATTGTTAATAAATGGCTACATCTTAATTAATAGTCACTAAAAACGTCACTTTTCAGAGTTATATGTCCTTCAATTTTTTTGAGAAAAAAGGCACCTAAATGGAAAGGAATGCAAAAAAAAATATCAGAATAGTTGCAAATTTGATTTTTGGGTCTGCAATTCCCTGCCACTGTCTTGTCGCACTACGGTAATTGTCAATATTTCTGAACTGGATGTCGATCAATAATAATATATTCATAAAGTGGAAGTAAAACTGAATATAACATCTTATTACAGAAACACGTTTTACTGTTAAAAAGGAAACCATGTTCCGCTTATAAAACAAGATTATTAGCCAATATAAAACAAATATGACTGAAACACACTTTCTTAAGTTTTATTAAAGTGTGCATTTTATGAATGGGAAATTGAAAAAAATTATAGCACAAAAGCATACATAATATTGTGTTTCATTTTGTTACATGTTTCACCACTTAGGTCCAGGAATATTAAGCTGCAGCAGGACNGTTTCACCACTTAGGTCCAGGAATATTAAGCTGCAGCAGGACAAGGACATAGGACATGACAGACCCGGCGATGGAGGTGAAGAAAGGCAGGTCCAGAGTGAAGAAGCCGGCTGCTGTGAACACCAGCTCCTTGTTGGATATCTGGTCTGAGAACTCCTTCAGCTGCACTCGTGCTTCCTTGTCTAATCCTGGCTTCAGGAGCAGGTCCTGAACTACGTCTCCTGTGCT
The DNA here is from genome assembly GCA_002778355.1 of Clitarchus hookeri. Taxonomy (NCBI): domain Eukaryota; kingdom Metazoa; phylum Arthropoda; class Insecta; order Phasmatodea; family Phasmatidae; genus Clitarchus; species Clitarchus hookeri. Next base: position 68,554 of record NQII01007309.1, on the reverse strand, counting down.
CCTGACAGCCCTCATAGTTGCACTGCTCACACAGATGATCAACAATGCCTCACACATGTAGACCGCTGTCCACAAGAGAGAAGCTTCAATTATGCCATTTCTGTCAATGCCAAAATTCAATTCAGATGACGGGAAAAGAGCAATAAGGACCACATAAGTCGAAAAAATAGAATGTACGAAACCTGTCATGATGATGAAAAGACATATTACACCATATGCACAGTTGATAAGTGATATGATGTGAAGGAGACTGTTAAATCTTCTTCTAAGAGCAGAAATATTCTCCAGATAAGACCATTCAGTAGTATTTGAAACCTCATCGTCTGATGCGAACCTGTTTCGTACATTATGTCTATGCTTTCCGAAGCATTTCCAACATCCAGTTGCAGCTTCATTGCTTCCGAATTCCGGAATATTTGAGCGACGGGAAATCGTATTTGTTCGTCTCTTGTAGTAAATCTCAGAAAGGAGTGTGTTCAGAAACATGAAACGCTTCCTTACCAGTAGTACTACATTTGCATAATTGGCCACCATGGTTAGTATCACCAAGTCTCTTATATACCCAAGCCAACTCACTTGGGTAGTTGACATTCCATAGAACACTGTGTACTGAATGCCTGCAGCTGAGATTAATATGGCGTAGGAGCACACCAAAAATACTCTAGCGGACCATGCCCATTTGCTGTAGCAATCACCTGCCTTTTCTACAACAACCTCGTCCACCTCCACAAACCTCTGCAGCATTTCCTGCCTTGAATTATTGTTGAAGCCCATTCTTATCAGTCCCACAAAAGTTGTAATGGTTGAATTAGCGAAATCAATTGGAGATAATAGTCGGAAGAGTATCGCAACTTGTAAATTTTCCAAAATGTTATGCATAATTATAACAGTATGGACGAATACAACAGTGACAAGTACGAATGTGTAGACAGCAGCTTTAGTGGATCTCTTGAGCACGGGAAGTCCGCTGCCACCATCTTGGACTTCTGTAGTTGTGGTAAATGTTTCAAGACCCAGAAGACGCGAAGTGATAGCAATGGGCTCAAGACAATGTGTGAAGTCTGCTTTCTCTGAATCCTTAACTGGAAAATGAATTCATAAAACAAAAATTACTATAAACATAACTTCTTCACTGAGCGCTGTGACACAACAGTTAAGACCATACGATTTCGCTTTAAAAACTTGCAGCAAGCTGAACTCTACAGTCGTCTGTGAACCAGAAAAGAAGTCACATATTCATCGGTGACAGCCAAAGCTATCCTCATATCAGAATTGGCCACTTTGTATCCAGCTGCCACAGTGCTTAATGCCTGCCCTTAGCTAATAGTCATATACGGTTGGTGACAGACGCACAATTTCTATTATACACGCTAGTCAGTTACTCTTCCGACTGTCAAATTGTGACCGAATGATTATGAAATAAAATGTNCAATTTCTATTATACACGCTAGTCAGTTACTCTTCCGACTGTCAAATTGTGACCGAATGATTATGAAATAAAATGTGTTTGCAAATTTTAATAACAGTTCGATAAACTTTAAAAATAAAGCATTATTTTATTATGATAAGCACAAGTTCCACTAAAATTATACTCCTGTAAATTGTAACGTTCTCTATGTTTTAACAGATTAGTTATATACTCACGTGTCAAAAATAATTTGCAACGTGCAGTCTTTGCCAGAAAGCTGTATTCATCAAGAAAAGTATTATATTTTTAAAAATAATCAAATTACAATGCAGTAGTTTCTACATACTTACAGAACTAGTCATACATTAGTACAAGCACTTGTACTGATGAATGTATCCTGGGAAAACATGTGTAACGTTTCACACGTGATTACCACGCAAAAGGTTTTGATTGTGGTATATAATATTGTTATTGTTACACGTGTCATGCCGGCTTTAGTATTCGGCCAAATCTCCTGTGAGGAGTTTTACCTTGATGCTGTTGCGGTATCGTTTGTGAACGACCATCAAGAGTGAGAGGATTTTCTTGCATGATGCAGTCAGGACTTTCCATAGAGTTAACTCTCGCCATGGCACGCCTACAAAACACACATTACAAAAATGTATTTTTATAATGATGACTCCCATCTTAATATAATACTTATGCTACCCATCTTCGTGAAGGTAGCTAAAACCATATTCTAAGCCAACGATAATACACCAAAGAGCCAAAAAAACTGGTACACCTACCTAATATCGTGTAGGGCCCCCGCGAGCACGCAGAAGTGCCACAAGACGACGTGGCATGGACTCGACTAATGTCTGAAGGTATGCAGGAGGCATTGAAATCTGAGCCAATTTGAGAAAGGGTTGCACGTCTGTCACGTTTACTGATTCTCGTCAGTCGTCGTTCGTCCCGTTCGTTCACGATCTTTTTCCGAACGCAGCGATGTCGAAGATTTGATGTTTTACCGGATTCCCGATATTCACGGTACACTCATGAAATGCTAGTACGCGAACATCCAAATGTTATCGCTACCTCGGAGATGCTATGTCCCGTCTCTCGTGCGCCGACTATAACACCACGTTCAAACTCACTTAAATCTTGATAACCTGCCATTGTAGCAGCAGTAACCGATCTAGCAACTTTGCCAGACGCTTGTTGTCTTATAAAGGCGCTGCCGACCGCAACGCGTTACTCTGATTGGTTCCATACTTCTGTTATTTGCATACGCACGCATATACCAGTTTTTTTTACTCTCCAGTGTACGAGGGGTTCACGAAAACTGTAGTAATACTTAGAAATGAATATAAAAATACTAAACTTATTGTTCTCAAACACACAAACGCATTTAGACGAGCTAAAAAAATTTTATTTAACTTATATGGAATTTTTTTATTGTCTTTCAACGCAATGTAAAACACTAAATAATACAGAATTTGCTGTTAGGACTAAAATATGTAATTATTTTCAATTTTACGAGTGAGTAGAAAAATTAACTAAATGTCTCGCACAATTTTTTTATCACGCAGAATGTATGCAGTCATTTACTTCAGTGTTATTTTGACTCAATGGAAAACCATAAGACAAAGAGCTGCAGTCAGCCTGACTTCCCGTTAACAATCTACTGTGCAGTTGACCCTGGCAGAGGCAGTGGTTTTCAATTATCCTNTGCAGTCAGCCTGACTTCCCGTTAACAATCTACTGTGCAGTTGACCCTGGCAGAGGCAGTGGTTTTCAATTATCCTAAAAAATATGTTCCACGAAGACTTTATGAGAAATCGCTAAGCCCTTATTAACAACCGCAAGAGGAAGGGACTATTTTAATTTTTAAAAATTACGTTTCTTTTTAAATATTTGTAAAATTATAGATACCTTTCCATGTGTTTATTAGAAAACTTTACAGTAGAATAGCGCCTGTTACAGATATCGCGTAGATTTTCTCTCCAATATAGACGACCGTCTGCGTGGAATCAATTCTCCGGGACAATTTGCTGATATTCTTGATAAATTCATGCAAATATAGCGAAAAATTACCAGTATACGNTAATCAATTCTCCGGGACAATTTGCTGATATTCTTGATAAATTCATGCAAATATAGCGAAAAATTACCAGTATACGTTAATACATAAACCGATATTATTTGTTTTTAATATCCAGTAAAAACCGTTTTCATGCCCTGAAAATAAGCACACATACATATTGCAACTGTACTTTTTCCTTACTAGACGACAACTCCTAATGTTGCACAAAGTGGCGACCATGCAAAGTTCCCAGACGACATACTTCTGCACAGTGGCAAGTGCAGTGCACCTCGCGACGGTCTGAATGTCTGCGTGTGAGCCATTTCCTCCGAACCACGTGGTGCCGCGGTGCAGGTGAGGTCAGTGTCAGCTCATCTCCAGACTGCTGGAGCTACTGTTGTGTAAGACGAGGCTGTAGACGTACGTGAGCTCTACGTAGAGGCGGGACACTCAGCTGCAACTTGACCAGGCGTTCACCGACAAACACCTGCCGTCTTAACACCTCGCACCTCAGGAGCACAATGTTGTTATAATACACTGACTGTTGTTATGCCTGCAGTGTAACATGGTAGACGGAAGTTATGGAGTTGACGAGCACATATAGAAGACTATCTATGACTTAGCCCCATTTCAAGAAGTAATGCCTCTATTGTCGCAGCTGCTACATTTGCATTTGGTTTATTAAATACTTGTAATCATCTGCTATCACCAGAATCTTTGCAATTTCGTAAACAAGACGATTTATTTTGAGACACGGAGTTGAGAATCACTCTTTCAAAAGCATGCAGAAATATCAAGCTTTCTGCCTATCTCCAATGGTACTGCAGTGCTTTTATGCCGTAATTATCTGGGTGAGTATTGTTCAGGTACGAAGTGTCCATGGAAGCAATGGAAGCATAGCTTCCTTTTTAATCTCCGTCTTTCAAATAANAGTATTGTTCAGGTACGAAGTGTCCATGGAAGCAATGGAAGCATAGCTTCCTTTTTAATCTCCGTCTTTCAAATAATAATTACTCTGGAAATATTGCAGCCAAATATCATTAGTTTTTCATTGAGCAGGAGTTTGGTGGTTCACCATAGAACACTAGGTAACTTCTGATTTGTGTGCGGTAAGCGGAGGTTAGTTTCTCGTGATGTTCTTTGCTTGTAAGCAATCTTGTTNACGCCGCATGAGTCATGTTTTTTCGTGCGTGCAGCCGGCTCTATCGAATTATAAGACGTTGTCACGTCAATAATTACTCTGGAAATATTGCAGCCAAATATCATTAGTTTTTCATTGAGCAGGAGTTGGGTGGTTCACCATAGAACACCAGGTAACTTCTGATTTGTGTGCGGTAAGCGGAGGTTAGTTTCTCGTGATGTTCTTTGCTTGTAAGCAATCTTGTTGTGTGCTTATAGTGCTACGACGTCTCAAGGNAGGTAACTTCTGATTTGTGTGCGGTAAGCGGAGGTTAGTTTCTCGTGATGTTCTTTGCTTGTAAGCAATCTTGTTGTGTGCTTATAGTGCTACGACGTCTCAAGGCAAACGCGGCGAAAGAACCCGGGGTATCAGCTTTCCCGGGACGAGGATATAGGCAACAGTGGAAGCGGCAAGACGATCTGAGTACAGCACGATGTTAGCCGTGTTCTACCGAACTTGTTTGTACAACGTAAATATCGACCGCTTTTGTCCGGTGTTTTCAACAACCAACAACATTGGTTTTCGCACTCATGAGAATACCTGGTTCGTTAAGATATGTTTGGTAAGGCATATCTTATGAACTGTTTATGTAATAGTATGACACTATTCCCCACCTTTGGTGTACACAGTGGTTCATAGGGTCCTCAGTTAGTGTTAAATGCCACAGACTATAAGGTGCCTGATAGGTTGAGGGTAAACAATAAGGTAGTCTTTCAATGTTTCACTTTAACCGGTTGGTTATATTGTCTCGAGTTTATATATACAGAAACACTTCCGAGGTGTGGTACTCTATTTAACTAACTTGGATTAACTGTGGGTGACGTCTTGGGGGGGGGGGCTTCTTTGGGCGACGA
>NQII01007309.1:0-63010 GCA_002778355.1 Clitarchus hookeri | reverse complement strand
AGGGGGGGGGGCTTCTTTGGGCGACCAATTGATACTTATCTCTGCTTGTAGTGCTTGGTATGTTGTCGGCTTGATGAGATCCGGCGATGTGGTCGGCCTTGGAAAGGCCCGCGTTTGGTGCCGTCTCCCCTCGACTGCTGCTCTGGGTTCGCTCCTCGACGCTCTTCTCCCAGCTCCGACGTCCTCTCGCGATTCCCGACTCAACTGACTCTCGGCACAGTGATAAAAACTCAACCCCTATTCTCTCGTGAATTCGCTTAAATCCTCTCGTGACTCCCTCCTTAAGGCTGTACATGTGCCTTCCCTTGTTGGGGGAGGGGTGTGGAGGAGGGCGCAGAACAAAGAATACTTCATACACATGCCATGGTTCTTGTTGGTGGAGGGGTGTGATCTGCACTATATAGCTTACTTCTGCACTTTTTCGGTGCGTGTTCAGATTCTCCCGCGTTTTGTTAGGGGAGGGTGGGGACTCGTTGCCTAACTGTCAGCTCTGTNGACGCTCTTCTCCCAGCTCCGACGTCCTCTCGCGATTCCCGACTCAACTGACTCTCGGCACAGTGATAAAAACTCATCCCCTATTCTCTCGTGAATTCTCTTAAATCCTCTCGTGACTCCCTCCTTAAGGCTGTACATGTGCCTTCCCTTGTTGGGGGAGGGGTGTGGAGGAGGGCGCAGAACAAAGAATACTTCATACACATGCCATGGTTCTTGTTGGTGGAGGGGTGTGATCTGCACTATAGAGCTTACTTCTGCACTGTTTCGGTGCGTGTTCAGATTCTCCCGCGTTTTGTTAGGGGAGGGTGGGGACTCGTTGCCTAACTGTCAGCTCTGTNGTTTCGGTGCGTGTTCAGATTCTCCCGCGTTTTGTTAGGGGAGGGTGGGGACTCGTTGCCTAACTGTCAGCTCTGTCAGTCTTTTTTCTCTTGTGTAACTAGAGGTGCGTGTTGGCGCCACTCTAGCTTGGCTCTGCATTTTTGCCCGCTTTCCTACATATTTACGTAGCGCCTTCCGGGTGCTTCGGCGATATGCCAGCTCTTACTTGGCACAACCTTGACATGTGTAACTGAGTATCCATCCTCTGGGTTGATCGGTCCTGGCTGACCACGTGTCCCACGACGCGTGTAAGCTTGTAGGCGCTCGCGAGGAGGATAATATGGCGGGGGAGGGGGATTGTGGCAGCAATGTTCTACTTACTATATGCGCCATGCATCAAGTATTGTTATGTTATTCCTTCTTTTCAAACAAGTAGTTTCTGAGCTATCCTATAACTTATGTTAAAATACCTATGATGCAATTTAATGTGCGAAAGGATATTTACAGGAATGTGTTAGCCTCTAGTATGCATCTACTGGTTGTTATTCGCCAAGAAGTTAAGAAATGCCTTGTTAGCCTANCAGGAATGTGTTAGCCTCTAGTATGCATCTACTGGTTGTTATTCGCCAAGAAGTTAAGAAATGCCTTGTTAGCCTACTTTTCGAAGAAAAGAAAGTTTTATGAGATCACTTTCCTGTCTGTATGTCTGTGTGTTTGGGTGTATGTGTGCATCCAATGTGTGTCTGTGGGTGTGTCCCCTCTTTCAATATTTGAACCCATCAACCAAATTTCACCAAACTTGTTACTCATATAGTATTTTGTAAGGACACATAACCTTTATCGTTTTCGGCTGTTCTAGGCACTTACTTTCAATATGACGGTCATTGCAATATCTGTGGTGATATGTCATACCTCTGTGACCTTAAACCATTTTAAATCAAACTGTGTGTGCTGGCAGCGAATCATGTAATCATTATTTGCTTTTAAATGGATATTATTGTTGGTCAGACATTTTGGAAGATAGCACCAAATTAAAACATTACGATTTGGCATTATATCTCGAAAACTATTAATACAATTCTTACACTTTTCAGCAAGTAACCAATATACATTAAGTATAAAATAATAGCCCAAATTTGAAGGTATATCATATCAAAACCAAACCACCTACGACCTTGGTTGACCAATCAAATGAACCGTGGAAATGTGAAGTTTGATTACCATATCTTTATAAATGTTCAATGTGACCACCACGAGCAGCCCGAACGACATCTACGCAATAATCAAACTCGTCCCACACTCTTGTCAACACGTACGGTGTTACGGTTTGGACGGCGTCCATAATTCTCGTTTTGAGATCGTCAATGTTAGCCAGCAATGTTGAACGAAACGCTTGATCCTTTATGTACCCCCATAGAAAAACTCGCACGGTCCTAAGATCCGGGCTTCTTGGGGGCCAGTGATGAAGAGCCTGGTCACCAGCTGCTCCTCGACCAATCCAGCATTGCGCCAACGTCTCGTTTAGGTATCCGCGAACAGCTATGTCCCAATGGGGTGGCGAACCATCATGCTGGAAAATGAAGTCCCCCGCCACCTCTTCTAACTGAGGAAACAACCACTCTGTAAGCAGGTCCAAATAAGGGATTCCAGTAACAGTGGGCTCGTGAAAAAAGAAAGGGCCGAAAACAGTGTTTTTGGATACAGCGCAAAACACGTTCACTTTGGGGGAAGCGCGCTCGTGTTCGGTGGTTTCGTGTGGAGGCTCCTGACTCCATATCCGCACGTTGTGCCGGTTCACCTTACCATTTGTACGGAACGTCGCTTCATCACTAATCACACCATCCCCTTCACATTCACGTGTCGAATGCGAGCTTGCTTCCCCCTCACCACCTCAAACCAAGCGTTACGAATGCCATCCAAACCGTGACACCGTACATGCTGACAAGGGCGTGGAACGAGTTTGATTATCGCGTAGATGTCGTTCGGGCCGCTCGTGGTCACATTGAACATTTATGAATGCATGGTAAACAAACTTCACTGTTCCACGGTTCATTTGATTGGTCAATCAAGGTTGTGGGTTGTTTGGTTTTGATATTATAGACCTTAAAATTTGGGGTATTCTTTCATATTCAGCCTGTATAATCCTCGCACTGTGCGAACTTTCCCTGTACCACGACAGAAATGGCTGCTGGGACCAACATGGTGCTACCTGCAGTATACTGATGGGACTCACCTGATGTCTGCAAATCTAGCAGTTGGACTCACTCACTTGACGATACACCCGGCCAAAATCTGCGACTCACTTTACGATTCACAGATTATATAATAATTACCATGTGGACATATGTGAACCCGGACGGAGAAAGCATGCATTGATGTGAGAAAATATATATCCCGATAAAGCCACACTTGCCACTAACGTCGGCCATGCTTCCTCTCAGTTTATCTAAATGTTGTCAATTTTTCTTTTAAATTTATTTGCTTATTTGCATAGAGTTTCGTGAGATAATGCAATTGCAGGATTTATATAATTATTTAACACATAAGTCCTTACTAGTCAATATTAAAACTGTGTTCAACAATTCAAAACAATATATGCATTTTATTAGTTATACGAAGTGAATATAATACAACTATACTCAATAACCCTTTTTTACAACATTGTATCAAAAATTTGTAATATCAACTTACAATTTTTGTGCATTCACATAAGATTTTTGTTATAGCAAAACTTTAAATTTGCAGTAAATATAAAGAAAGTTTTCCTTTCTGGGAAACAATCTGTAATAAATTGATGACACGCGCAATAAAAAATTCTTAAGGGGGAAGTACCCTTGCCATCTTGGATTTACATATTTTCCTCCATAACTTAATTTTCGGAGTCAATAGTCAAAAACCAAGCTCGTCAAGGCATAGGTAACATTTTAACTGTTATTTTTAAATCCCACCTATTTTTCTTACATAATTAGTTTCACACCTGTAACCGTAATCAAACATTACCTAAGTATTTAATAATTTCAATCCCACATGGGAAAATACAGGTATAATTGAAACCCTACAAATTTCCAAAAATTCTTTAAGTAGTCTTTTATGTCATGTCTAGCTTTGATTTTTTATTTCTGTTCATACATTTTAATTGCGAAGATTTGTAAGAAAATTCGAAGATGGAGTGGATACTACCCCCTTAACTCTGTGGTGTTTTACGAAACCTTAAACAATTACTTCACCTCCACATATATTAAACAACATTACAGTGTCACATGTAAACAAAAATTAACATACAACACCCAGAGAAATTTACACACATGCCAAACACAAATTAAATCTCAATTATTGGATTTGCGTATACAACTTTGCATTTTTATGTTAATGGCACAAATCTAATATTAACAATATTCCCAATTTATCCCAAGTGCTACATAAATTTATTGAGATGTTTAAGTTGAAAAATCTACAAAGTTTTGCATTACTAAAAACGTGAGAATATTCTTGAAAAATATAAGCTCCAAGAGAAACCACTCACATCTAGTGACTTAAGTTTGCAAAATGTATTTAAGTTCCACCTGATAAAATATATTGTTGAGGAATGTGTGTAATATTTTGGTCCACAAAATCACGTGAGTATTATGACCTGGGATAAACGATACTGCAGTGACTGACCATACAGTAACATGTACAGTCAAAGAGGCAATGTGAAACTGAGATTTTGGTCAGAGCATCTACCTTCATGAGAAATGTGCTTCACTTGTTAGTGAGCATTGATTTCAACAGAACCTGATTTACAGGCAAATTATTAATTACTTAAACACAACCACTGTCGTTTAGAGAATAGTGTGTATAAAGACACAAACCGTAAAACAATATTCCTATAATTTTCTTTAAACAACTCCTAGAATTGTAGTGAAAAGGGAAGATTTCAGAGGAAACGTAGACCTTAGTTTACTTGTTTTTGAACTAGCCCAGGTGAACAAGTGGACTGATTCAGATATAACTCATATTGTGAACAGTGAGAAATTAATCCTACATAAATCAAACAATTTACATCGCCCACAAAAGGAAAGTAAGAGAATTTAATCAACCACCAAACTACGAACAGCTTGCAATAAACAAACTAAATTTACGAAATATTATCTCTGAGTAGTTAAATAATTTTCGATTTCATTTTACTGTGGCATACTATCCATTCGAGCGAATAGAGAATAGTGATACAGGATGACAGTACTCACCAGCAGCTTGTCGTCAGTTCAAGTTGCTCTGGAGGTGAAGCTGTGGCGTGTGTCGACTGCTCCTTGCGACCACTTCCTTCTGAATGTGCCTCCAGGACAATATTCTAGTCAGTTAGTCTCTCCATTATTAACATCGCCAGTAAGAGTCAACGTGAAAATTACGGCTGTGGTGCCACCAATGTGACAGTCGTTATTTGCTCGCCACCTGTCCCGGCCAGACACGCCCTCCATGGCGTCGCACTGAAAGTTTCTTATTAATCGTCTGGTCGTTTATTTCGCCTCGCGACCGTGCTGTATAAACCTTTAACTTCAATTCCTCTTTCCTTCCAATATTCCACACAGCGTGAGTTTCTGTCTGGTGCGAGGTTGTCACGTTGTCTGGAAGTATGATCAGCCATTACTCGTCCACAGTTTATCATGGAATCGAGTTATGGCGGTGGTTGTGCCGCGTCGATATAAGGAAGCCAACATAAACACCTCTGCGTGAAGTTACGCTTTCTTATTAGCGATCGAACATGTGCTCATGTGGTGAGGCAGGGCAACAGATCACTCTCGTGCTGAAGGTCCTGTTTTCGGTGCCAGTTGACTGCACTACGGGTCGACCCGCTGTTTCCCATCGACGTTGAAATGGCATTCATATGTTATAACTTAACAAGAATNCGACTGCACTACGGGTCGACCCGCTGTTTCCCATCGACGTTGAAATGGCATTCATATGTTATAACTTAACAAGAATCACTATTGTTCTCCTTCCTTCAAGTGTTGGCCTGTATTTGGCGTCAATATANTCATATGTTATAACTTAACAAGAATCACTATTGTTCTCCTTCCTTCAAGTGTTGGCCTGTATTTGGCGTCAATATAAAGATATTGGCGGAACAATTTCAGATGTTGCTTCATTCTCAAAAAAGCTGGAACTGTGGGGAAAAAATATCATCAAAGGTGAATACAAACACTTTGCCTGTTTGAAACAAACCCTTGACAAGAAAAGGGTCTTCAACGCCTCCTTACAACAGCAAACAATAAGTTGAAATTATTTCAGATTTGAGAAGTGAATTCGACAAACGCTTCCAAGATTTCAAAAAGATTTCAATTGTTGCACAGTTTGTCAAATCGCCTTTTATAGAGACTGATGCTGACGAGTTCTCTACTTCTGTCATAGAGCATTTTGATATTCAGGAAGACAATGCTGCAGTGGAGTTGGAACTGATTGATTTTCAAAATGATTTATCTGTAAATCGCTTTCTTCAAGCTCTGAAAATATTTGGCCTCTTGTTCCTCAAGAAAAATACCCAGTTTTGGTCCAGGTTTGTCTCAAAGTGAAGGTAATGTTCAGCTCTGCATATCTGTGTGAGATTTCTTTTTCTAAAATGAAATTTACTAACAATAAGTACAGAAACAGACTCACTGATGAACACTTGGACAACTGTATTCGAATGGCAGCCACTACCGACTCTCCCAACATTAAAAAACTTGTTGATGACAAAAAAGAGTTCCATCCTTCTCACTAAAGTTAATAAGTCTGATAAAAAAATATGTTATTATATTTGTTATTTATTACTACCTACACTTAAATTTTTTACTTATGTACAATTCAATTTCAGTTTACTTTTGTTATATACAGTTTAATTAAAATTGATTTCATATTTACTAGAAATGAAAGTGTATAGGCAATAAACAAATGTAAGATTTTTTTTAAAAAGTTGGTAGCTCACAGTAGGATTTAAAAACGGAACGGTAGCTCAGAAGCTTCATAAGTTTGGCGACCACTGCTCTAGAACATTGCGGACTGGTTGGACCTGGACTAAANTACGGTAGCTCAGAAGCTTCATAAGTTTGGCGACCACTGCTCTAGAACATTGCGGACTGGTTGGACCTGGACTAAACTGAGGTGGGACTGAATAACATGCGATACGGACTTTATTGTGAATATTGGTACTGTCAAATATGGACACATGATTTATTAAGTAATTCATTAGGTTTGATACACTATCTCTTATGTCTGATTTTTGGTTATTTAGTTACATAAGTTTATTTGAGGTAATTGTAAATTGTACTGACTGATTTTATTAATTGTATATAGCAAGAGATATTAATTTATTGTGAGGTGTTGGGTCGAGAGAAATTTGTTTGTATTTATTGAAAATAAAATTAGGAAATTATAATTACTCTTTTATTTAAATAAGACCTCCATCCTTTAACGAACCTAGTTTAGTCCACTGACTCTGAGACATTTTAACAATATCGTGTATTTTATTTGTTTTATTTTATTATATAATTTCGTTATTGCATCACCATGTATCAGATTCGAAGTGTTAAAAATATTCAAAGCATAAACCAACTCTCGGTATGTTAAAATATTCTCAGGTTGTCGTATTACAATAGGGTTCTAATATTTAACGTCGAGGTTAAAGCCGCATTAGTACGGTTCATGCGGCAATGGAGAATAAACTTTCAGCAACCCAAATGTATTTCTGCCTGCCTCGTAAAACTCACTAGAGGACTGAGTCAAAGTTAAATATTCGTTCTTCAAGCGACTTGATGTGGTGAGGTCAGATCGAAGAGAGAAACCAGTTAATTCTAGAAGTGAAGTGAATTAACTACACGGTTTTCGAATGTATAAAAAATATGTCCTCTAGAAGATTGGCCAAATATACGGTGGAATGTTAGGGTCGTGAAGGATGTAAGCAATAAGCATGTGTTGTTGTTGATGAATACATACAACTTACTCACTGGCAGATTCTTGTCAGTTCCTCTTATTGGCCTGAAGTTCGCTCGGAGAGTAATCTGCGCCTTGAAACGACTCCGTTCTGAGTGTGACTTCAAGACAGTATTCTAATGGCGTTGTTCCTTCCCAACTTCGCCAGCAACAATCAATAGCAAATTACGTTCGTGGAGCGCGAAGCTTGAGAGGCATAATTTGCCCGTCAGCAGTTAAGGGAAACACACCTCCAAAGTGTCGCTTGAGAAAAGGTCTTATTGATTGCGTTGCTATTTATTTACCCTCAGCCGGACTGCACGAAACGCCAAAAGCAATTTATTTTCTTTTCAATAGACCACAGAGGGTAAATATTCTGTCTGGTGGGTGTTGTTTCCTTGCTAAGATTAAATTGACTTTCTGTGTGAATTTACGTTCTCTTCAGTCCTTCGAGAGACACTTCNGTGTTGTTTCCTTGCTAAGATTAAATTGACTTTCTGTGTGAATTTACGTTCTCTTCAGTCCTTCGAGAGACACTTCGTGAATGTCCTTGCGACTTTTCATAGCTCCGTTTGCTTCTCTGACTCACTCTACTGCCATCCAACTCGAGAATTCGCTGTTAATCTACAAGTCTATTAAAATATTAACATTTGCTGCCATTAAATCATTATGTGTTCTACTTCGCATGTATCTGGGACTTAGTTAATCTCTCTGTACAATGCGCCCCGGTCATGTTCCTGTTACCAAATCCAAATCTATGATTCTGAATCTCTTCTTTTTGTATAGGTTCATTGTCTGTATTATAAGTAATATTCCTAATTTAATTGAACTCATCCTAGCCGTGTATTTAAGTTTTTAATTAACATTTATTACTTAAGTGCATTTAGGACAATATTATAATTTGCTACATTTTTACCATTTTTTTAATTATTTTTTTGTGGAATAAATTGGTAATCTGNGTTAATCTGAAATATATATATATTTATTTATATAACAATGGAGGAAAACAATTTTTCCAATAAGAATTTTTAAATTGTATCATTATTCGNGGTAATCTGAAATATATATATTTATTTATATAACAATGGAGGAAAACAATTTTTCCAATAAGAATTTTTAAATTGTATCATTATTCGTACGAATCTCGACATAGAACAAAGTTAACACGAATTTCTAGAGCACAAAACAATTGCATATGCTAATAGGATGTCATGAATGTTTCTTTGCAATTTGTTGTGCAAATCCCCGGAATTTCGATTTNCGTACGAATCTCGACATAGAACAAAGTTAACACGAATTTCTAGAGCACAAAACAATTGCATATGCTAATAGGATGTCATGAATGTTTCTTTGCAATTTGTTGTGCAAATCCCCGGAATTTCGATTTTTAACTTTTGAAAAATAATTTTAAGGTAGAATTTTTATATTTTAAACCGTGAGCAGAGGTGAAATAACTGTCGGATTTTAAATAAACTGCAACATGCAATCTGTATGACTTCAATAAACACATTTTTAAAAACAAAACTTCACTTTCAAAATAAATTTTTTAAACTTTTAACAAACAAGATTTAAGCTGAAATGTCTCATACTTATGTTAAAAATATATAATTNAAAATAAATTTTTTAAACTTTTAACAAACAATATTTAAGCTGAAATGTCTCATACTTATGTTAAAAATATATAATTATTGTTATTTTAAAACGTTATTTGATATTTTAATTAAGTGATCAGGAAACAATAAATCTTCAAAATCTTGAAAAAAAATTTTCGTTCTTAAGGCCCCCGTCTACCTGGAACTTTTTCCCACGTCTAGGCCGAGAAGCGTGGGAGCGATAATNAAAATAAATTTTTTAAACTTTTAACAAACAAGATTTAAGCTGAAATGTCTCATACTTATGTTAAAAATATATAATTGTTATTTTAAAACGTTATTTGATATTTTAATTAAGTGATCAGGAAACAATAAATCTTCAAAATCTTGAAAAAGAATTTTCGTTCTTAAGGCCCCCGTCTACCTGGAACTTTTTCCCACGTCTAGGCCGAGAAGCGTGGGAGCGATAATGGCGACACTGCCACGCGCATCAAGTACGCCATCGCCGCTAAGCGCAAGACTCTGAACTAGCGTGCAGTGTTCTCGTCGTGCTGCGTGTACCTATGGGACTTTCAGTGGTGACCTATTATTTTATTAGTGGGAAGTCTTTAGGAAGGTTCAATGCAGGCCCCTATAGTAGTTTTGTATGTATCTGATGCGTGCATTTTGAGCTACAGCGCCTTGGAAATGCCGTTTTTAGCGGTTTTGGAGTACTCTGAATAGATGTTTCTAACGTACGTGATATTTTGAAAGTACTTAACAGCTCTCGTCTGAAGTGTGTGTTCTTTTTGTAGATCAGCACGTTGGACGCACGCTTAATAGTTTCGTTGAAAAACGTGTATTTCGAACACTCTGCAACGCTGTTCAAGCGTCAGGTAGACGGGCGCCTTAAACAACCGTTATCACTCTATATTTACACCCAGTATTGCAAAATCAATTTATTTATTCGCGTCTTGTTCACAACTGGTCGATGAAGAACTAGTAAAGCATATCACGTTAAAAGTATGATTTTTTGACTCGTGCAAGNGTCTTGTTCACAACTGGTCGATGAAGAACTAGTAAAGCATATCACGTTAAAAGTATGATTTTTTGACTCGTGCAAGAATAATTTCTTCTCCTTTTATTTCGGCCAAAAAGAGTGGCGGTTTTACCATAGATAACCATATAATATATATTGAGCATAAGACTATAACTTCCTTATGTCGTAACAACAAACTTCTTACATGAGTCATCATACTGAAAGAAGTGAGGTCACTTTGTAATAATTTTCATTTCCATTATTTAACACACATTTTTAAATACACGCGACCCATAAAAACTATCAGCATTTAGAATGCAATAAATATTTATATTTTTTCAAGAGAACACAAATATTTNACACGCGACCCATAAAAACTATCAGCATTTAGAATGCAATAAATATTTATATTTTTTCAAGAGAACACAAATATTTCAATATTTTCGCTCAGATATGTTCAGAAATTTATAGTACACTGAAGAGACAAAAAAAAACTGGTATAGGCGTGCTTATGCAAATAACAGAGGTATGGAACCAATCAGAGTAACGCGATGTGGTCGGCAGCTATATCGGTTACTGCTGCTACAAAGGCAGGTTATCAAGATTTAAGTGAGTTTGAACGTGGTGTTATGGTCGGCGCACGAGAAATGGGACATAGCATCTCCGAGGTAGCGATAACATTTGGATGTTCGCGTACGACCTTTTCATGAGTGTAACGTGAATATCGGGAATCAGGTAAAACACCACATCTTCGACATCGCTGCGGCCAGAAAAAGATCGTGAAAGAACGGGACAAACGACGACTGACGAGAATCATTAANCAGGTAAAACACGACATCTTCGACATCGCTGCGGCCAGAAAAAGATCGTGAAAGAACGGGACAAACGACGACTGACGAGAATCATTAAACGTGACAGACGTGCAACCCTTTCTCAAATTGGCGCAGATTGGATTTGTGAACTGCCCTGCAGGATTCAAGGCGTGAATTGCCTCCTGCATACCTTCAGACATTAGTCGAGTTAATGCCACGTCGTCTTGCGGCACTTCTGCGTGCTCGGGGGGGGGGGACTACACGATATTAGGCAGGTGTACCAGTTTTTTTGGCTCTTCAGTGTATAATTATGCAGTACGCCACTGTCTATGGTACATTGTGATTACATAGTAGTAATTATAAAAACATTATGTTTTCGCTCNTATGGTACATTGTGATTACATAGTAGTAATTATAAAAACATTATGTTTTCGCTCAATATATTTTTTTAAAAATTGGAAAAATATTATTACGGATAAGAGCTAAAATTATAAATTATTTACGAACAAAATCCGAACAAAACGCATTCTGGTACGTTAAAACTTCATTATTAATTCCTTATTCAATTTATGTCGGTCTGTGAAAAAATAATTGTCATTGCAAAGCGTAAATATTTAAAAATATCGCGTACGATTCCCCTAATAAAACGTTTAATTTTTATTTAAGTAAGCTTAATTGTGTGACAAAAAAAAAGACTCTTGTCCACTTCCAAGGTTAGACGACACACTGAACAGCCTAGCTTGTTCACAAAGGTTTAATACGTTAGTTATGATGAGTGGGTACTGGCAACACGAGTTGGCTCCATATGACCAAGCGAAGAATGCATATTGTGCTCAAGGGAAAGGAACCTGGCAGCTAAACCTATGCCTCATGGGTTGTGTAATTCCCCTTCCACCTTCGAACACCTAGTAGGTAAACTGTCAGGTTTACCTAGATGACATTGTTGTGACAGTAAGGGCACCTATCATACTTAGACTCTGTATTCCAGAATGCATCCGCAGCCAACTTGAAGTCATCAGTCCCTAAGAAGTGCTACCTTTTACATAATAAAATTAATTTCTTGGGACATGTATTGTCTGCCCACGGAATTTAAACAGAAGACCCCCGAGAAGACAAAAGCAATTAACAAACTGGCCGCCACCAACTGACAAAACCAAAGTGCGGAGTTTCCTGGATTTATGTAACTACTTCCATCGATTTGTAGGTACCTGGGTTCGCCACAGTAGCAGAGCAACTGCGTGAAATCATTGAGGCGAAAAGGTAGTTCTGATATCTCACCCAGTCCTGGGATTCCCGAGCTGTGAAGGCATGTTAATTCTGAATATTGATACTAGTGATGTAGGTATCGGAACTGCGCTATCTCGGGTTCAGGATGGAAGAGAGAGGCCACTAAAATACTTCAGTAGGGTACTGCACAAGCCAGAGAGAAATTACTACATTACATGCAGTTTCTGGCTGTGGTTAAGGCAATTTCACACTTCCACCCCTGCCTTTATAGCAGACGTTTTATTCTAAGAACCGACCATGCTTCATTATGCTGGCTACTTAATTTCAAGAACTTCGAATGTAAAATAGCCCGGTGGCTACAGCATCTTCAAGAATATGACTTTGAAATACAGCACAGATCTGGATGCCTTCACAGCAATGCAGATGCACTTTCTAAGACACCGTCTGAACCATTCTGTCGTTATTGTGAATGTCAAGAAGAAAATAGTGCCGAATCGCTGAAGGAAATGAGGATGAGAATTAAAGGTTTTATATCTTGTGATGTGTCACCTACATGGAGTGAAAAATGTGTTAAGAAATATCAGCTAAAAGAGTCCACTTTGCATTCGTTACTAGAGTGTCAATAATCTGGCTGCCGGCCAAAATGGGAAGAGATATCCAGCCTGAGCACAGCAGTCAAAGCATGTTGCGCACAGTGTAGTTCCCTCGTTCTGAAGAATGGTGTGCTTTACAGGAACTGGGAAAGTAATGATGGGAAACATACACACTTACAGATGTTCCTAACAGAATGCAAGGTTCCTGGAGTCTTGAAGAAACTGCACAATATGGCAGTGTGTGGTCGCTTTGGTGTTAACAAGACCCTCGACGGAGTTAGACTGAGATTCTACTGGCTTTATTGCCAGGAGGATTTTGAGAAGTTGTGCAGACTGTGTGACACGCTACGACGAAGGGATCAAGGACTAAGGGACAAGGTCACCTCCAGTAGCCTCAAGTAATACAATGTAGGAGCCCCATTCAGAGGATGGCAGTAGATATTCTGGGCCCCTTGCCTGCCACAGAGAGAGGTAATCGGTGTCTAGTGGTGGCCCAATATTACTTTACTAAGTGCCCTGAGGTCATTCTCCTCCCAAACCAAGAAGCATGTACTGTGACCGATTCACTCGGAGAGCATGTCTTCTCGAGGTTAAGAGTGCCACTAGAAATACATTCCAATCAATGACGAGATTTTGGAGCTGCTGTGTTCCATGATGTAACAAACATTCTGGGTACGAAAAAGACTAGGACTAGAGCCTTACATCCTCAGTCCGATTGAAAGATTGAGAGACTCAACCACACTCTTGAGCATCACATTTCTATCTTTGTACCGGACAACCAAATGTCTGGGATTCAAAGGCGCCATTATTTCTCCTTGCTTACTGATTGGCAATTCAATAGTCTACAAGGGCAACACAGTTAAGGATGATGTTTGGAAGAGAGCTACGCCTCTCCAGTAATCTGCTGTTTGGCCGACCGACCGAANGGCAACACAGTTAAGGATGCTGTTTGGAAGAGAGCTACGCCTCTCCAGTAATCTGCTGTTTGGCCGACCGACCGAAGATGATGCTGTTGCCCCAGAGTATGCCAGCGAATTGCGTCACAGATTAGTTGGCATTCATGATTTTGCTCGACAATNGATGATGCTGTTGCCCCAGAGTATGCCAGCGAATTGCGTCACAGATTAGTTGGCATTCATGATTTTGCTCGACAATACTTCAGAGTTAATAGTGACACGATGAAGATGCGGTATGACAGGAGAATGTCGGGCGAGATATTTCAGGAAGTACAAATGGTATGACTGAACAACCCACAGAGGCGGAAAGGATACTACTCAAAGCTACANGCGAGATATTTCAGGAAGTACAAATGGTATGACTGAACAACCCACAGAGGCGGAAAGGATACTACTCAAAGCTACAAAAATGTTGGGAAAGCACTTACAGAATTCTGTAAGCATTGCATGTGATGTAATTTGGTCGTCCCCGAAAGTTCGCAGTGAAGCAGCTACAAAGGTTCACTAAGTACCCTTTCTTAAAATAATGTACACAACAAAAATTCACTGTTACTTACATGTAATCCAAATTGATAATGGATGGTACACAGCACCTTTAACTGAAGCAAGTGTTCAGCCTATGCCCCACTTATTGCTGAAAACGTCTCTAGGGTGGTGTATTATGTTTAAATGAAAATTAAGACCGGTTGGGCTGCAATTGTACCAGCGAGGTAAGTGCTCGAGACAGAAAACGAATTTTAAAAAATTTCGTTAACCTGCTATTAAACTATGGTGATGAAAGACTGTTCACAAAATGTTGGTGGCATACATGCAACCACCACACAACTGTCATATGTTTGCGACGCTACTAGGTCATCAACTCCACCAATCCGCAAGGACCCTGTCTACCACAGTGCAGCCACGCCAGCACCCGCAGGCCCAACCGTACCGGGTGAGGGCACTGTGAGGTGCCACATCGGTAAGGGGCTCCCTTCCATCGCATACAGTTATTGCGAAGGTCAGCAGTTCCACTGGCATAGCAACAGTCCTAAGTGCAATACCAAGCAGGACCCATCAACAAACAGCAGAGCCCCACCGATGGGAAATGGCTTGTCGGGGTAGGAGAGCCAGATTCTCACAGCCCCCAGGTAGCAGTCGAAAACTTAACACCGATACCTCAACAGATCCTGCTTCAACAAATCATTAAAGTAAATAATCAAATTACCTGGTGAGGCCATGTCACCGGATCCAGCCACTGACCACCTGTTGTGCTTGATGGCTTGATGGGTCACCTGGGGGACTGCGGGATCAAGTGGTCACAGAAGAGGGGATTTGACGTAAATCATGCATCCACAGGTGCTCTCATGACCACTTGCACCTCCGCAGTCACTTACACCTCCTAGCCGACGTCGGGCCGAAGCGAACATTTGGCCGCGACTTTGCCATTATGGGTCTGCGAAAACAAAACACACCCGCCTCGTCGGCGTGTACTACATGACTCAAGTGACCACCCTGCTTTATTTACCTCAAGAGGTAACTCTTGGGGGAAATAACAAGTGGTCCAACAGGGTGTCCGGCCGAAAGCCACAGCCATCAGGTGCCCTGGCAATAGGAGGGAACGTCGGTGCAGCTCGCACCACGACCCCTGGCATCCATCTCACCTGCTTGACGTCGACTGGCCTGCTGGCTGGGATATCAGTGCTATGTTTTCCCAAGTGCGGTTAAACATTGAGGAATAAAATCCCGAAGAAATAAAAAGTGTCAGAAATGCCATAACCAAATAAATTAATTTCATTTCTTTACTAAACCCTCAAACGAGCATGGCTACACACACCCCTTTTCAGGGATGGACTCGTTCAGCCCACCCAAGCTGGAACACTTGGACTCGCCCATCGGCGAAACAAACCAGAAACTGAAAGACACTTTTGAAACTTACCAGAAACTGAATTGAATTCTCAGTTAACCATTATTCCAATCAATTAGAGTATGTCAATTATGTTCAATGTTTAAAAGGGTAATTATGTATTTTCTTCACAGCTGACTGCCTATCAAGGCCTTACAGTTTTTACTTCATGTTTCTAGTGTGGTGACATCCCCCATGACATCATAGTGACAAACATAATTAGCACTTAAATTATCACAGGGATGTCACCGACATAGTGTTCACTGTGGAATTGTATTTTGTAACATATTAATTAGCATTAAAAGGGTTCATGTTAATTTTCACGTAATTTTTGGCACCGACTTGTGCCACCATTAGCAGAAGCCTATACCGTGATTTTAGTCTGACTTCAGCACTCGACCTAGCTGGCAGCACAGGAGTTTCACTCCGCGCTGACCCCCTCGGCACATACCACATAATTGCACCTAATTTTCATGGCTTATGCCCTTATTGAACAGCAATGATCACTATCAGACAACAGTGCCAGGTCCGCATAAATTTAAAACATATCAGCTTGAGTGCATATGTATCGAAGAAGTAAGTAAACATCTTGAATAACGACGAGTGTTTCATCAACTTTACCCCTTGGGGTACTTCGAGCGCTGCATAATATTTCAGCAGTAACAAGTGTAAGTAAGGCATGCGAGGTGGCCTACAATCTCGCCAGCATAAAGAGTGCAACCACTAGGTATGTGCAATTATTGGTAAGTCCATCGTTCAAAAGATGACTCCAGGGACCCACGGGCCATAGACCACACGATCCTCACTAACTCGTGCTCACTGAATTATGGTGCAGGGCAATTTCACCATTTTTCGCCTTAATCTGGCAAGCCAGGAAAGGCAGGAACCTACATCAACATCCCTTGAACCCCCTACATATAAGCTAAAAAGAAGAGGTGCCCAGCAGTCGCAATTCCAAACTTCGGAACTAGATGTTACAGCATTGGGCACTGCCCATCTATCTCGGAGAAAAGGCAAAGATGTAAATATCCAGGATGTAAATATTTGTCCAGTGTTGTATGTACCAATTGTTTACTAAATTTGTGTTTTTCGCAGGGATGAAACTGCTTTGCGCAATTCCACTTATAAAAAATTTAGGCTTTTACAATGTAACTGTTTATAAATTAGTAAGCTATATATATATATACATATATATTTATATATACATTTATATTATATATATATATATATATAGTTATGGTAGTATATATTATCATACACATATGTATTTTTTAAATTATTCCTTTTAATTTGCCATNATATACATATATATTTATATATACATTTATATTATATATATATAGTTATGGTAGTATATATTATCATACACATATGTATTTTTTAAATTATTCCTTTTAATTTGCCATGAAAATTAAATATGAGAACTGTAATAGTATTTTGTAATGCTTTCAGATTTCTGAACTTCATTTCCAAAAAATTTAATAAAACAATGTGGTGGTTTTTGCACTTTTTTTTTCTGTAGCTGTTATGTATAGCTACTTTATTCTCAATATATGTAATGAATTATATAATGAAATTTTTCAAATGTTGTATGTACCAAGTGTTCAGTACATTAATGTTTCTCACTGTTAGAAATTATACAAACCTGAAAACAGTGTAAAATATGCATTCAATGCCCAATGAATCTTGTGTGATACAAACTTAAAAATTATATATGTACTTATTCAAAAATTTAATAATATTCATGTCCATCAATTTGTAGTTAAACATACATAAAACCACATCAAATATTTTCTTTGAAGAATTTAAATATTGCTGGGCAGTAAGGGGTTAATTGTTTGCAATGCATATGTGAGAAAGCTCCATTAACTAAATGTAGACTGAACATTGGCCCTATCAAAAACTTACATATTCTCTATACTTAACAATCTACTTAATTATTCACGTAATTATTCATGACAACACACTTTCGCGCTGTTAGGTTTACGGGCACGTAATGCTTTAAATGTGTGTATCCTAGTATGTACACATGTTACTGCTGAAAAATAAACATGTACACTTTTATACTCACTATTCCTACTAAAACACATAAACTGAGATGCCTCCAGTCAGGTGATCCCTGTGGGGGCTAAACTTAGGTTGGCACAGGTGAAATTCGTACTTCAAGTAGGATGTCGTTGACACTGCACTTTAACGTAATTTGTAATTACGTTTAGTAGCACAGTTTACTTGTGGTTTGCCCTTTGTGTAAACCGGGAAGGATTTTGCTTTGCTTTTGGGGACCACTAGCACTCGCAAAAACTTAGTGTTGCACAATGGTGTTGGTTCTTCGTATGTGTCCCGATCAGGGACACTATGAAGACTCGTGTTGCCTTCACATGTGCTATGCCCTGATGGTGCAGAGCTGAGCTTGAGCAAACATGCGGGTTGGTTGGGATCCGAACCACGAGGTTGTCCTGGTGTCACCCATGTGGTCGGATCAAAGTGGGACCGTCAGCGAGTCAGCTGACTCGCGTTGTGTTGGATGAAGCGGGTGCTTTCCCAAAAACCATCGAGATACTGTAGCTGACAGCCACGCCCGATGTTCTTGTCGTTGGCTCGGTGCTCGGCTGTTGTATTGTGGTGCAGTTAACTGTCCGGAGGCCAGTGAGCTTGGGCTCATGTCAAAATATATGTTAAGTCCTTATGATTGTCCTGATGTTGAAGGCTTTATTTAATTTCTATGTGACTCCCCCTTTGAGAACCCCGGAATGCCTGGTACAATCAATGCTTCCAAACGATCTCAGTTCGAAATCAAACTCGCTATGAGAAGAAGGTGCGTTAAATCTACCAGAATCATTGTGCTTTTATTTAACCCCGAGGTGACCCCATCCTGGTATAGACTGTGTGTCCCACCAGTTCAATGGCATTTTAATTCATTTCTCGTTCACATGACATATTGGTGACCATTTTAAACCAATGCATGGCTGCAAGTTGCATGCCTAACATATCTTGTGGGTGTAACATCATCATCGTCTGAATGTGAATAATAACAAGTGTTTTCAACCAGGTCTGACATGTGTTCTTTGCATTCCCGCTTCTCTGGGAGACTTAAGTGCGATGGACTAACAGTCATCAAATCCTCCTCATCTACCTGCTATGTAAGTGTGTGTAATGTGCATCTGGTCAGGGAGCATTTGTGTCATCAGCCTGGCATCTGATGAGCCAAAATACCTCATGGTATAGACTGTATCGTGTATTGCAGTGGTATTGGATGAGCCAGTAATACATCCTTTTTCTTCTGCTATTGTGGACACACAGACCCAGAGTACTTTAGGCCTGTCTTTTTGCCCATGACCCGCCTATAGGAGTCTCGTTCTAACCCGAAAAGGCACTATCAATTTTATTAACTGGTTCCCTCCAGACATATATCATCATCACGAGCTCTGTGGACCACCCTGAACTGTGTCATCTAATTGAATCTAATTTACATTATGGTCTACACTTTAGCTTTCATGCTCCTAGTTTTGTCTCCTTGGCATTAAAAAAAACAACAAACCAACAGTCTTCTTCATTCCACTGTGTGGCTACCTTGGTCAAGGCTCGAGTTACATGCCATTGACTAAAGACGAGGTAGACCACTTATTCGTTTTCTGCGCATGTACCCAACATTTGCTTACCCCAAAGAAACACAACTGTCAAAGTCACATGGCCAACAGGGATGAACGTGTTTGTTTGTATCTTAATTTTTAAATAACAAGAACTACTAAATCATTAAAATATATTCACCTGCTTGAATTCAATCAAACCTGCATTGATTAGAGGAAGTATAAAAACATATCAAAGTACTTGTTAACTAAGCAGTCTTCTAACCTCAAATTGAATCCATGCCGTTCTTGCTAGCCCTATTGTCAGAAAAGCAGTTCATTGTTGGAGCGCGGGGATTAGTTGTGCGCAGCCAGTGAGATCGGTCTACATAGTCGTCTTTTGAAAATTAAGATACAAACAAACACATTCATACATATTTACCATATGACTTTGACAGTTGTGTTCCTTTGTGGTAGGTCAATATTGGGTGCATGGTTACATGTGGAATGGTATTAGTGGAATGGTAGACGTTATTGCTTTTTAAAATTAATCATTAGGTTACGCCAATATTTTTTCTTACTTGTGTGTTTTTTTAACTGTTTAAATTTGAACAAAATTTAGTTTTTCGCTGACATTTTAGCAAAAGTCAAAATTATTTCTGATAATATTATTTTTCAAATAAGCCCTGGAATAATGGGCTAGTTTAACTGGTCTACGCCCTATGGTGCAGAATTTATGTTTTCTAATATTCTTGGTTACAATTGTTATGGAATTTTGGTTTTTGCTCGTGTAGAGACTTTTATGGTGAATGTAGGGACATTTTAAGGGTTGTGTATGGAATTGGCAAAAATTGAGTTGGCTACATTGTAATGCATATTATTATTTTTGTTGTTATTGTAGACGACACGTGGAGAAGAGTGGGCGTACACAACATCGTATGTATTTTGCAGCTTATAGTCTGACCGAATGGCAATCAGCATAAAAAAAGGTGTAAAATTTATAGTTTTTGTTTTCGTAACTGCGACACCGTCTTTGTGAGCGCCGCGGTAGGTGAGCGGATAGACTGCCCGCCTCTCACCAAGGCGAACCTGGTTCATTCCACAGCCGGGCCACTCCCGGACTTTCGCATGTAAGAATCGTACCAGACGATGCTGCTGGTCAGCGGGTTTCTTTCGGTGATCTCCCGTTTCCCGCGCCCTTGCATTCCGGCGCTGCTCCATTCTCACCTCGTTTCACTCTCTTCAGCTCAAAAGACGTTAAGAGCCGCCCAAATATCTCAACTCAACCGCCTGTATGTTCGTCCGCTGTCTAGAATGTTCTCGTCGAGTTTTAGAGGTGACGCGTAGAGATTTGGTAATTGGTGTGTTCGTGTTCGTGATTTATATTTGCGCGTTTGTTGTGTTTGATGTTCGCCATGGGCGTTTAGCTGTAGGCCATTAAAATCGCCCACAGTTTGTATTGTTACGTGCCGTATTCATGTGTAACCTGTTCGTCACCAACAAGCAAGTCTTAAGTGTTTGTTGTATCCTCAAACGATCTCGCTGGTTGCAATCGCAGTGTCCCAACATTGAACTGCTTTTCTGCCAACACGTCTAGCGAGAACGGCATGTGTTGGATTTGAGGTTGGAGCACTGATTAGTAAAAAAATAAGTGCTTCAGATGAATGTATACTTCCTCTATCCAATTTGTAATGTAGGTTGTTTTTCATTCTAATTGATAAAATATTTGATTCATATAAATGTGCCTGCCTTTTGAAAGTTGAGATATAAACAAACTCGTTCATCACTGGCATGTCTATATATAATTGAAAATGCATTTATTAGTAAAATGGTTCCCAATTGGTGGCACGTTAAAGCAATTCAGGTGGTTCTCGTCCTTGTTCAAAAATTTAAAAGGTTTTTGTANACTGCTTTTCTGCCAACACGTCTAGCGAGAACGGCATGTGTTGGATTTGAGGTTGGAGCACTGATTAGTAAAAAAAAATAAGTGCTTCAGATGAATGTATACTTCATCTATCCAATTTGTAATGTAGTTTGTTTTTCATTCTAATTGATAAAATATTTGATTCATATAAATGTGCCTGCCTTTTGAAAGTTGAGATATAAACAAACTCTTTCATCACTGGCATGTCTATATATAATTGAAAATGCATTTATTAGTAAAAGGGTTCCCAATTGGTGGCACGTTAAAGCAATTCAGGTGGTTCTCGTCCTTGTTCAAAAATTTAAAAGGTTTTTGTANGGGTTCCCAATTGGTGGCACGTTAAAGCAATTCAGGTGGTTCTCGTCCTTGTTCAAAAATTTAAAAGGTTTTTGTAATAAATGTTTTACTTTTCGAATACAGACAGATAGCTACTTCTTGATTCCCAGACCTTTAATGATATATCCAGAGATTTATTATTTACTTTCTCATTCATAAGCAGTTTGTGACATTTAAATACAATTATAAAAGGTATATTGTAAAAAAATATTCATCTATTGTTCATTTTTGGAGACCCACCCCCATCCTAATTCTTGGTTACCAAAGCACAAGAAATAATAATCTACACTTAGAAAGCCTTAAAATGCACCCCCTCCCCCCTATTTACTCAGGTGATACACATAATCATAATAATGGCATGTGAGTCTTAGTGATAAAAAGTTTGAGAACCCATGTATTAGTTCAAGTGTCTAGTAGAAGCCAAATAATATAATTAATATTATAGTGCCTGTAAAATCAGTATGGTAGGAAAGTTGAACCAAGTTGGCAGTCTCCGAGGCATAAATGTACGTACCTGGTTATATGTCTCCCCTGATGTGTGACTGATAACCTTTCCAGGGAATGGACGAGGACATCTGTGTGAAGACAGAACCTTTCGAGGTGGTGACTGTGCCAATGGCAATCAAAGAAGAGTTGGATGATGAACTGGTGAGTACGCAGTGCGTTGTAGCAGATACAGCGTACAGCTCCGGCCTTGAAAGTCTTCCCACCTTGTGTAGGTCTTCACTTAGAAAGTGTTTCAGAAATACTCAAGTGCCATAGAGCAGATAGTTTACCTGTCGGGCCACTTAAAATAAATAATTACAATACGGGCCACACACTCTTATTAAAAAGTTNAGAGCAGATAGTTTACCTGTCGGGCCACTTAAAATAAATAATTACAATACGGGCCACACACTCTTATTAAAAAGTTGTGGCTCACTTGTATATAGTCAGTTTAATTATGTGACGATGTAATAAATATAATAATATGTTTCTTCTCCCAAGAGTGGAGAGGTTGGACAGCTCTTATAAGAGCCAATGAGGATGAAGCAAGGTGGATGTGGAGCAGCGCTGGAATGCAAGGGTGAGGGAAATGGGATATTCCAGAGAAAAAGCGGCAGACTACCGTCTTTGTCCAGCATGACTCCCTCAGGAAAAACTGAGCAATACCCCGCCAGGAATTTAACCCGCTTCACTATGATAGGAAGCAAGCGCTTTAGCCAATATGCCAACCTTCTCCCAAGAGATCTAGAAATAAACCACATATGGCTTCTTATGCTTGAGCTGTGTTTTCCGTAGAAATATGTTTTATTGCCCCGAGTTCACGCTGTCTCGGGCTGACAAGGTGACATCGCTGGGGTGCAATGTTACAGTTCAACAGCAGCTGTCGAGAAGTCTCGGAACAAGACTCAGGTGGTGTGGATTATGATTGTATGAAGTGTGAATATGAGGAGGAAGAGATAACCACTGAGGAGAAAGCTGTTTCTAGCGCTCGTGAAGATGCTCGAGGTACGTATGCATAGCGTCCCCATAGATAAATTAGTTAGACTCCTGCTTTGTTCATAGGAAGTACTAGATGACAACAATAGTTATCTAACAAAAATGGACACCCTTTGATGCGTGATGGCCTAGACAGAGGGATGTCACATCAAGAGTGGGGTGGTTTTTATTTCTGCGCCAGGTCAAAATGCGCAGGTAGGGGGCGGACTCTACTGTGAAGGCGTCTGTACTATGACCCGTCAGCCTCGCACTGGTCCCTTGTATAAAGTAGCATGCTTCGGGCGCCTAATGGGTACAAAATCAGTAAGGGCGAGGCGATGCCTCCGGGCGCCGGACACACTGGTTTGGGTTAGCTTGCCACTGGNGAAGGCGTCTGTACTATGACCCGTCAGCCTCGCACTGGTCCCTTGTATAAAGTAGCATGCTTCGGGCGCCTAATGGGTACAAAATCAGTAAGGGCGAGGCGATGCCTCCGGGCGCCGGACACACTGGTTTGGGTTAGCTTGCCACTGGTGTTGCTTCCTTTCTGCAGTTGCTGGCCCCGGCTTGATGTCTCGGGCTCCGGCTCGAGTGGGCGACTGGGCAGGATGGCTTGGCTGTCGTCTGTAGGTGACCGGGATGCCGGCTGATTTGCTGGCACGTGGTCGGCAGGTGCTGGAGACTCGCTGGAGTCCTCCGGCTGGTGTAGGTTGTCTAATTAGGGGGTTGCGAGATGAAAGGATAGCAGCTGACCTCCGGGTGTTCCTCCTGCTCCCTCGTCGCTGAGCAAACGTCATGGACAGGAGAGATGCTACTATTCATCCTTAGAAGGCGGCAGGCAACAAACCNTCCCTCGTCGCTGAGCAAACGTCATGGACAGGAGAGATGCTACTATTCATCCTTAGAAGGCGGCAGGCAACAAACCACTAGCTAGAGTTCCTGGGTCAAGCCTTGGCACCCGCTCGGGCGAGTTTATACGCTCTGGGGGGAATGGGTTAGAATACTTAGTTGGCCCAGATGCTTTGCCATGTGTGTTTCTAGTGGTTGGGGCTCTACCGTACATGCGTACCTGGTTCACAGTATGGGTGGCCGTCGACTTTGTTATCTGTGTGGTTAGGGCCTGCCCGCAGTCCTAATCTGCGTCGGAAACTGTTGCCAATTCGCGGTCCCCTGCCGCTCCCTCCGAGGGTGATGCTTGCCAGATTGGGTAAAAGGCACACGTTCACTACAGAGCAAGGAAAGATAGACGTTAGCTAGATTACGTGTTTTATTCCCTTGAGAATAGAAACACGATGACCCGTACTACCTCCTACCTCTACACACACGAGGTGTACAATGGACGTGGTAAACGAGCAAGACAAGTGACGGGGCCTGCCGGCTTGAAGAGCGGACGAGAGCTGACAATGGTGTACGTGTCAGGTGTGGTGACTCTTGACAGCCAGTGTCTTGGGGTAGCAACAACTCTTCGGTTGCATGGTAGAGAATGCGTCGTCGGGTGAAGAACTGGAAGGTCTCTGAGAGTCCTCAGTAGAACTGTGGCAGTGTAGTAGAGGACCTTAGCACGACTCGTGCTAGGACGAGCTACGTCAACAACTGGCATTTCTGCCAGGCGCACTGTGTTATATTCTCTGCAGCCAGAGGTGTAATCTTCGCCCTCCACACATTCACGTTCAGGCCTGGCGGCGCCGCTGCTGCCATCTCTTGGCGGGGTAGCCGCAGGAATGTATGGTGTGGTTGCTCGCTTAGGGCCAAACTCGTGCATGCCCACTGCTGCTTCTTGTCGGGTTTACAAGCGGCGGGGGGTGAGGACGTGACTTCTTAGCATTACGTGGGTGCTGGCGTTGGAGGCGGCCAGTCGGGGTGCGACTCCCTCGGGGACACGTGGCGCAAACTTGATGATGCGGAGTCGACAATAATAATGTGTAAAAGGCGTCATGCGTCAATTTAAAAAAAAATTAAAACCTTGTTGTTAGTCCAGCATACTCAAAGATAGAATAAACCTGTATGGTGATGAGTTTTCATTAATATAAATTACACGTTTAAAATATCATGACTCATCATGTATGCTGTAAATACAACATAATGCAGTTTGTGTAAGGGATGTTTCACACATTGTTAATTTTTTTTTTTATATGCCAACAGGCAAGCCATGTACAAGTAATTTTTATAAGTTTTGAAAATCCAGCCTGTTGTCTTTGTTTTGAACTGTGGACAATCAATCTGGCATAGTTAGGAGGATATTTTTAACTTTTTTGAAAAACCCTGCGTTAGGGTGCCGAATGCTGGTTGAATGAAAAGCATGAGTATTAAATGCTATNTGAACTGTGGACAATCAATCTGGCATAGTTAGGAGGATATTTTTAACTTTTTTGAAAAACCCTGCGTTAGGGTGCCGAATGCTGGTTGAATGAAAAGCATGAGTATTAAATGCTATTCATGAGTGTACCCTGAGCATATTAGATTGCAAATGTCCATAATCACTCCAATATGCATATCAAATGGGTGTGAATATATATTATTTTATANGAGCATATTAGATTGCAAATGTCCATAATCACTCCAATATGCATATCAAATGGGTGTGAATATATATTATTTTATATATAAACATATTCTAGAAGGTAGATGTGAATACAAGTTGTGCATTAACCTAAGATAACATAATGTGTGTTAACATAATACAAAACTGTGTAATATCTATAATTATGCATGTTACAGAATAGGGGGGAAATGGAATAATGACCTAGTAATGCTCTGCCTACCAAGCCTTCATCCACATATTTCAAATGAGGAATTAATGTTAAAAGAAATTTATTCCGAATTCATCAATTTTAATGATAACTGTTTCATACAAAAACATATTTGATGCAATGTTCTCAGAGAATACTGCCACACTAACAAATTGCATGAAGTTATAAAAGGTTGAGGAAAACTTGGGAATGTGTAAAAAAAAGTGATATCGGATTGTGTATCTTTATTGGCTCTGGGATCAGGGTATTGGAACAACTCTAGTAATTNGTAAATAGTGATAAAATCAAAGTAACACCAAAATGTGTGTTGCTACACCCCATAACACCGAAAATTTCAGTTAAGACACAAAATTAAACTAAATAAGCAGAAAAAAACTATTTTGTTAGTAAAACTATAAGTAATATTCTAACAGATAATATTCCTAATGCTTTCTTAAGATACTTACCAAAGCGAGTACACATTGTCTGAAAACTTTGTTTTTATCAGAAAATAGTTGAATACCTAATACTACATATGTGATTACATTTCTTCTTTGTTTTATTTTAAGAAAGTACTAACTCTTGATTATAGTAAAACTCTCTTAAGAAGTTCCCTTTTAAAAAGTTTTCCTTCTTCATAAGTTTATTTAATTTGCACCTGGTCTATAAACACTATGCAACTCTGTCCCTCTTTAAGAAGTTTAAGCGTAATTTTTCCAGGCCCTGTAGCAACTTTTTCCTGTATATTTTGTAAGTGCTACATATACCAGATTATACATGAGTACAAGTTTAAAATAGTGCTGGGCCAATACAGATTTTTACAAATACCAATCCTAACGACACTTCCTTGCAGATACATAGACAATGCAAAAATGTTTTACATTTCATTTGTTGTTGGGGGTTTTTTTTATATAAAAAAACTAATGGCACTTTTATTTACAAACTTTTCTCATNTGGGGGTTTTTTTTATATAAAAAAACTAATGGCACTTTTATTTACAAACTTTTCTCATGCTTCTACTGCGCGAGTGAACAGAAGTGAGTTTCAGTCGTATTTGTTCCAGACAGCTGCAACATCACAAGACTGGAAACACTTATTCGCTAATGCGATTGGAAAGATTCAGGGATAAAATGTGACTGAAATCAGTCGTAAACAATGTGCAAGAGTAGCTNACAAATACCAATCCTAACGACACTTCCTTGCAGATACATAGACAATGCAAAAATGTTTTACATTTCATTTGTTGTTTGGGGGTTTTTTTTATATAAAAAAAATAATGGCACTTTTATTTACAAACTTTTCTCATGCTTCTACTGCGCGAGTGAACAGAAGTGAGTTTCAGTCTTATGTTGTTCCAGACAGCTGCAACATCACAAGACTGGAAACACTTGTTCGCTAATGCGATTGGAAAGATTCAGGGATAAAATGTGACTGAAATCAGTCGTAAACAATGTGCAAGAGTAGCTNATTCGCTAATGCGATTGGAAAGATTCAGGGATAAAATGTGACTGAAATCAGTCGTAAACAATGTGCAAGAGTAGCTTTGTAGTGAATTTCAAATAAAGTAGAGCACCACTGATACGATACCTCAAGGTTTCTGGGAATATGGTCGTTAGTAAGGGATGGTCTTATTAAATGTTTTGGGAACTTTTCGACCAATTTTAACCCCTTAGGAGGGCGAATTGGACCCTGCCTTGTTGCTATAAATGTTAACAAAAATTTAGTGGGACATGAGTTTTACCGAGTGCAAAGTTCATTTTCAGTGGCTTGTTGTGGGAAAATCGATAACCTAAAAGGACATACTGAACCTCCTCTTGTCATAAAAAATCAACATCGAACAGATGTAAGTTTTACCAAGCGTGAACTCTATTTTCATTTCCATCTAGCTGGAAAGTCAAGACGGTTTGTTATTAAAAGACGCAACTCTTCCGAATACACTGAAGTCAAGTAAGGGCATACACAACGCCCCTTCATGCATCAACACTGCATTACTCTGGCAAGCGCAAGTGGAATTTCCTGGGAGGAAAAGATGATGTGGTTTTGATTTATCATTTATTGAAGGTGGTAAAGAAAAATATTGTAACGACTGTATTTATTCACGGCTGTCTCATTTTTTAACTATATGTTAATCGCCTCAAAAGGCAGATGTCTATCACAATGATGTCCATTGCTATGGTGCAAACGTATGTCTGGCTTGGAGCGATAAGCCTAGTTTGCTCTGTGTTCACCGGTTTTTGGCACGACCAGTGAGATCTTTAGAGATGGAACATAGTTTGAACGTGCTCACCAATAAAAACACGGTGCACAGTAACAAAAAAAAAATGTCACCAACCTACATTTTCCCTCAAATTTTTTACTATTTATTTTACCAAATTTGTTATGGTTCCTCAGAAATGGTCCTAAAGGAGAGATAGTGTTAGTAATAGGAGTGTCAACATTGAGGTTTTACTGTATTTGGCTTTGTGCTGCAATACTGTGATCAGTTTCACCCACTCACAAATACAACGACCGTGGTTCTATCAGTTAGTATGTTAAATTCATGACTGGAGCTCACTTTTTGAACTGTCAGAGAGGCCCTTCTTTTCAAGGGAACAGGCTCCCAGGGCCACATTTAAAGGAGTGGAAGCCCTGGGGCAACAAAGAGGCACAAGTTCTTCATTATTTTTTAACCAAGATCAAATATGAATCGGTACAGTTTTTTAAACTTTTTTTTTTTTCTCCCCAAAATAGCAAGTTCTTGTCAAGCTATGTCTTAAAAGAGAGACCCATTTTTATAAATCGCAGATTTCAAATATTTTTATTCCTCTGGGAACAAAATACCCTTATTTTACCTCAATTTTTATCCATAAGCACTTAAAATACTTGAAATTCAAAGAATTACCTAGAGCTGCGCTGATGCAGGTCGGTTAGTTAGGATAATTTGCAGTACCAAAGTATTTGCTAATATTCTGTACAACTGCATAAAAATAGCATATACAAATTACTGTATCTATCTGTGTTTCTAAAAATTAGTTGCCAGCTTTATGCAAAAAGAAATCATCGATGAAAGTGACTTGCCTGAAAAAAACTCCCACAAAATTTAATATTCATGAAGGTGTTATAAATCANGCAAAAAGAAATCATCGATGAAAGTGACTTGCCTGAAAAAAACTCCCAGAAAATTTAATATTCATGAAGGTGTTATAAATCAGACTTCTGTAATTACTATTGCTTAGGCTCTTNCAGACTTCTGTAATTACTATTGCTTAGGCTCTTGTAATGTATTCTCGTAAAAAAAAGTTAGAATTGAAATAGGGGATAAAATTTGGATGTTTCGAAAAATTGGTTGGTACCACTGGTGGCATGCATGTATTGAGTCATTTACAGATTGTGTATAATGCATAGATTTCAATAAATTTTATTTGCTCAAAATTGGTTTAGTGTTTCTCATTTTATGTCATTTCCATTGGTTATATATCACCACTCACGTGATGCTCTAAAGTTACTAAGTTCCACGCATTTGATTGTTTTAACCTTGGTACTTTTAGAGTGCTGACCGTGTGTACGTTCTATTTTTAGCCTGTGCCTCGACCAGATGTTAGAATTCAATGTCAAGGTCGTACTGATTGTTTATTGAGCCTGAATATAGTTTGGAGTTAGACTGGCTACAGCCTTTTAAGACTGAAATATTCTTCGACATTACTTACACACAGAACAAATTACAAGACATACATGATCCAAACAAAATATAAACAAAACAAATGATGACTAATTTACTTGGGCTTTGATGTCTTCATTGGTGAATCCTTCAACAGGGACTGTTGAATTTTACCATGGTGAGATGTTGGAACAGGTGTTGTAGTGATTGAAAACCGTTGTCTGGTCCCTGAATTCTTTGATGTTATTTGGAACTGTTGTCTTGTCGCCCTGCTCGCTGGCTCGTCGGGAACTGCCTTGTAGACTTGTAACTGTTATCTCCTCGTGTGTGTAGAAAACCTTCGTCCCGTGGGTGGACTAGCCATTTTTGTAATGTTGCAGCCATCAAAAACAGAAAACGCATGAGATGCAAATAACAGCGCCATAAAAAAAAACAAAGAATCAAATGTTGAGTATTTTCTTGTGATATTTATTCACGTTTATGCATTTCACATACTTCACACAGCAGAGATGTGAAACAGCTTCTGATACGACGAGCCAGGCGGATTACGAGAAGAGAAGAGCAGGGTTCCTTAATTATTTAAGTAAACTATCCGTCCCATAATGGGTGGGCAGCTAAACTACAACTGCAAACTACCGAGGGTGAAGTGCGAATTCCAAGTGGGACACTCATGTCTAATAATTCATCCGGGGCACCACCCCCACACCTCGTACCATTGCACCATAAACGCACACAGATTGCACAGTGCTGCTCTTACCATGCATCGAAATTGCTACCTAACAAGGCATCGCACTGTACGAAGAGTCCCTTTGGACACTGTTACGAAACCCATCGCTACCTCTTTCCTGTATGAGGTCAAACTGCACCGAAATAGCAAACAACTATGTTTCTAGAATGTACTGAAAAAGAAAGAACTACAAGCATCCTAACATCCCTGACGCAACTTAAACTACGACTTTAGGAATAACAAACTCGTGACAAATACGCATACATACTTACACTGCCAGAACGTCTGAAATACTGAAAAACAAATACATTCCCTCGCAAATACAAAAAAGGAAATAAACTAGATGTTCCTATAAAATCAGTATTGACTAAGTCTAGGAGACATTGCAGCTGAGTAGGCTATAAACTTTGCTGAGTAACCTCCGTCTGTATCACAATTATAGTTTACTAGAACCCCAGTGCTTACTGATGCCGCTTGTGTTTGCTCACACTATGGGTCCAGGCTCAACCAAAGAATGCCAAGCTCTGATGAAAATGGTTGCACAGACCGTCAACTGTCTCCAGGTACAGTCCAAGGTGGCAGTTTCCACATCTAAAGCTCAATTCACATTTACGCCGATCACACCAAACAGAGCGGACAGAACCAATGGTTGTTCACATTGTGCTGTTTGGTTGCAAACTGTTAACGACCTTATTGTTTCATTTGTTGTTATTTTTAATAGCAATATTCCCGTATCAGCGACGGACAATAAACGATATGCTGTCACGGGGCAGTCTGATTTTAAGTTAGAATTTTGTGAGATAATAATGTCAGAAGAACTTTAGTATTGCTAGCTCCTGTATATTGTGGCAAAACGAATTTTGAAATACTACCACCATCCTACAAATATATGCAGTTGAATAAAACCGTTCACTTCGATAAATTATTTTAATTGTAACACTATGAAATGGGAGCGTAAGCTAGTACAGCTCTTCAGTATGTTCTTTCTTATATAGTTTAACAGAGTGCCTTTTATATTTAAAGTCAGTCCAACTGAATCTCAGCAATTGACATGGAAAAAACATGTTCCGAAGCAGAAACAATTGGATGAAAATTAAAAAGGCCCTGCATAAGACATACAGCTCTTCATGGTGAAAGGAAAATCAAACTGGTCATAAATTCTTTGATAACACTAAATTTAGTTTGGGTTTTAACATCTATTAATTGATCACTGAACTACAATAACATAAAACTAAGGTCACATATTGAAAATCATTGGGTAAGAATACTTGGGGAGTTTGGAAAGACAATACCAAGAATAGAAATAGAAACATGACTGACTAGACCTGTCCTCTAGATGCCAGTACTGGCTCGCAAAAATAAATAAAAATTTTAAACACAAAAGAAATAGTCCATTAAGACACAGTGCAGTTTTCACAAGCAATGTGATGTTGATAACAAACATAAACTAAGAAAAATAAAATCAAATGATAAAGATTGCAAGTGTNTTTTCACAAGCAATGTGATGTTGATAACAAACATAAACTAAGAAAAATAAAATCAAATGATAAAGATTGCAAGTGTTTGAAGACAATAAGAAACCCAGTAAGTTCCAAAAATTGCCTTAATTTGTTAGACAAAGATTACCAGTTACAGTATTAGGTCTAGTGTGCAGCGAGACAGGTGGGAGATCTACTCACAGACTGAGCAAGAGACTTGATGAAACACGAAAGTTGCTGTAGTGGCCTTTAAGCTACCAAACTGTGGAGAGGAAGTGGTCTGATACTTGCCTCCCACCAAGGCGAACTGGGTTTTATTTCCGGCGGGTCACCAGGTGTTTTTTATNTTTTCACAAGCAATGTGATGTTGATAACAAACATAAACTAAGAAAAATAAAATCAAATGATAAAGATTGCAAGTGTGTGAAGACAATAAGAAACCCAGTAAGTTCCAAAAATTGCCTTAATTTGTCAGACAAAGATTACCAGTTACAGTATTAGGTCTAGTGTGCAGCGAGACAGGTGGGAGATCTACTCACAGACTGAGCAAGAGACTTGATGAAACACGAAAGTTGCTGTAGTGGCCTTTAAGCTACCAAACTGTGGAGTGGAAGTGGTCTGATACTTGCCTCCCACCAAGGCGAACTGGGTTTTATTTCCGGCGGGTCACCAGGTGTTTTTTATGTAAGAAATGTGGCAGACTTCGCCATTGGCCGGCATGTTTGCTTGGCGCACTCACACTTCTCCTGCCCTTGCATTCTGCTGCTGCTGCTCCATCTTCACCTCGTTTCTTTCTCACTGGTACCCAAGACTCAGTTCAGAAATACTGTTTAAATATCTAATAAATGACTGAAAGTTTTCACATCGTAAAAGTAAACTGGACTGTGGCACATCACATGGTGGCATTCGTAAAGTATTGTTGGCTGATGTGCTGCAGTTGCAAGGGATTGATGTTGGGATCACACATTACGTCTTCTGAATAAAGAGGTATGCTTTCGGGGTGGCAGGTTCAGGTTTCTATTAGGAATTTAGGATTTGTTTGCGCCAGCTCGTCTGTAGATGCCCCAAAGCAGGAGACTGGAACAGTCTACAGTTGGGTCGTTGATGCGATGGCCAGTAGCAGATATGTCGGCCTCCCTGAAATGCCGATAAACAGAAATGGAGTTGTTTCAGGAAACCATATTTACCTAGTAAGTATAGTTAATATGCTTGTCTTCCTTTGAAAGAAGGCGATAATGCAGTCTGATTTGTGCTTGGTCGACACAAGATAATTTGTAGAACAACTGCCTGGCTCATTCCAGCCAGTGTTGGTGCAAGCTCTGTTCTGCAGCCCCAGTATCACGACGGGTTTGGAACGTTCCTCATTGCTGTTAGTTGCTCGTGTGTAAAGTTTTCATTGAAATTGCAGCGTTAAGTAAACCTTGTGCTAGCAGCAGTGATTGTAAAAAGGAAGTTTTTCACAAACAAGGTGAATCTATAACCGTTGGTGTGCATTAATTTAATTTAATTATTAAACAAATTAACAGTTTGACCAGGAGGGCGTGTGATTTCGGTGTACGTATAGTGCAATGGATATGCAAGGGAGGAAGAGCAGTATTGCTTAAACATCAAAGACAATATTTGTGTCGCCTTAAATGAAAGGCAGGAAACAAGTTACAGATTTTGCTCACTTTAACAAAATATATCTTTCTGAGAGCTCTGTTACAATTTTACGATAAGTGCGAAAAGTCCGGCAACGAAAGAAGTTTTGGCAGTGAGAAAAAGGGTTATACGGTTTCAATAAGTTCCATGGAAAAATTGTTGAATATTGTTAAGTTTGTAATGAAAAGTTATGGCATTAGAACTGCACAGACCGAGTAGATGAACTTCTGCTGCCAATATAAACTACAGCAACAGATGGAATTATATTTTCTATATTGTACACAACTGTAAGAATAATACAGTTATTACATTTATGCTTAATAGATGGTGCTAAGCTGTTAATTTATGTGTCGGAATATGTTTGCTACGTACATAATATTGTAGCAGTTTATCTGCTAGAGAAGTTTTCTAGTAGATATAAACTCCCAAATATATCAGGNTAATGAAAAGTTATGGCATTAGAACTGCACAGACCGAGTAGATGAACTTCTGCTGCCAATATAAACTACAGCAACACATGGAATTATATTTTCTATATTGTACACAACTGTAAGTATAATACAGTTATTACATTTATGCTTAATAGATGTTGCTAAGCTGTTAATTTATGTGTCAGAATATGTTTACTACGTACATAATATTGTAGCAGTTTATCTGCTAGAGAAGTTTTCTAGTAGATATAAACTCCCAAATATATCAGGTACATGGTTTGTCTGTTTCTCTTCCTACTGTATTCAAACGTTTCTTTATGTATAGAATTGTAATTTTTATCCCTACAATTTACATTTCACAACACGCGTAGTGTGATTCAGTGGATGCTTGATAGCTGAGGCAACGTGCTTGGTCATACTCACCAATAGGCTGGCGCTGAGCGGACAAGAAGCTCTGTGTTGGGTATAGTCCTGCGTAAGTCCAGTGTGGGTCTTTAGAGTAAAGTTTCAATCTGGATCTATCAGTCCACCCCAAGTTCAATATGGATTGAAATTTTTCTATAAACACAGTTACTACCGAATTCACTCGAATATAAGACTATATTTTGTTCCAAATTTCACTTTCAAAAATTTACAGGTCGTCTTATTTTTGCATCCCAAAAAAAATTTTCTTTAATATTTACGCTTAGGTAATAGTAATAGCACTTAGTTCATCTTTTCCAGAGAAATATTCTAATCTTTTGAAANCTTTAATATTTACGCTTAGGTAATAGTAATAGCACTTAGTTCATCTTTTCCAGAGAAATATTCTAATCTTTTGAAAAACACAAGTTTCATTAGTATTATCAAAATAATAAAATACAATCACAACAAAATGTGAGGTTAAGTTCAATTTCCATCACGTTTTTCTTCCAATGGGTTCCGTTACTGATCTTTAATCCAGACGTGCAGATATTTGAAATTATCACAAAACCGCCGCTAAAATATTGGTACAAGTATTAAATATGCATACATGGGTCAGTGCATTACATTACACCACAGGCGGTTATGTTTTGTTTGGTACATTTGTAACATGGTGGTAAACTAAACATCTGTTGACCTAGAGCAGCTACGTGATCACCAAAGTGGCGTCATGTCTGTGAACGCAAGTGATCAATGTTGTTTGATGACCAACTTTAGTGCTGACGTTCAACATTCCCAGGTAGAATACGTCTGGTGTTGTGAGTGCGAGATAGTAGCTGTATCTATTACTTGTAATTTTTTTTTTGTATGTTGTTTACTTCTGGTTGAAGCCATTTTCCAGTTTTGTATCCACGAACATATTGGTAAATGAGCACGTGTTAATTGTGAGTGATGAGGTTGAAAAAAATAGTTAGTCGGCCTCGCAGCTAAGAAAATTTGAACGTCGTAGTTATGATGTGAATTTTTAATTAACGGTGGTTCTGCATGCAAAAATGCATAATAATTGTGCTGCAGCCAGACATTTTTCCCTTACCGAAGCCAATGTTTGCAGGTGGAGACTTTGTGAAAATAAATTGCAGTGCTTGCATTCAACAAGGAGAGCATTTCATGGGCCAAAGAAAGTAAGGTTTAACGAAGTGGAAGAATTTGTGTTAGAGTTTGTGCGGGAGAAGCATCAGAATGGACTCACAGTTTCGCGGGAAGCAATTGGAATGAAGGTGATGGAAACTGGAACTGCGTATATATAACATTCCTTGATGTGATTTCAAAGCAAGCAATGGGTGGGGCACATTGTTTTATGTGGCGGCGTAGCCTTTCATTGAGACGAAGGACCATGATTGCTCAAAGGATACCAAAAGACTTTGAGGAAAAACTTGTGCAATATCAACGGCATGTTATTCAACTTCGCCAGAAGCATTGTCGTGTGCCATCCCGGATAGGAAACGCAGACGAGACGCCAGTATACTTTGATATGC
Organism: Clitarchus hookeri; assembly: GCA_002778355.1. NCBI lineage: Eukaryota > Metazoa > Arthropoda > Insecta > Phasmatodea > Phasmatidae > Clitarchus > Clitarchus hookeri. The sequence continues at coordinate 27,326 of NQII01007309.1, read as the reverse complement.
CTGCTAGTAGGACAGTAGACGTGAAAAGCAAAATTACAATTTTAATGAAAACATCTGGAAACGAGACGCTCCGCATCACAGTTATGTTGGCTGTGTTAGCAGACGGGCGGAAACTTCCCCCGTTTGTTATCTTGAAAAGGAAAGATCTCCCCAAGGAGAAGTTGCCTAGTGGCATTCTTTTCAAATGTAATGGAAAAGGGTGGATGACAAGTGAGCTAATGTTGGAATGGCTGAGGATTGTTTGGAACAGGAGACCCGGTGTTCTTCTGAAGCAGTGTGGACTGTTGTTTGTGTTAAGACGTCTTCAAGGGTCACTTGAAAGACAGCGTCAAGTCTGCCGTACAGGACTCTAATACCGACCTTGTAATCATACCAGGAGGCATGACATCGCAACTCCAAGTGTTGGATGTTTGTGTGAACAAGTCTTTTAAAGACCATCTTCGCCATCAGTATCAAGAATGGCTGCCTGCTAAGAACTGCCCACTAACGCCAACTTGCAAGCTGAAAAGACCTTCAGAGTCTTTGCTGGGGTACTGGATTATAATTACTTGTGGTAGTATCTCACAAGGTAAGCCAACACTTATTATACCATAAAAACTTAGCTTCTGTTGATTTTAAACATGAGTAACTTTCTTCAAAAAGTCTTTTTGTGGGAGGCTTTAAAAAGTGCTGCCTGTCTAATGCACTTGATGGCTGTGAAGATCATGTCCTATGGGAAGATGAAAAAATTGCATCATCAGACTGAGGATCATTCGACTGGGGAGTCTGATTCAAGTGAAGAATAATTTACATAGTATAATACAGTTTTTTTTAATACTGCATTCTTTTCTCTTTCTTGTACGTAAGGTTTGATGACCGGTAAGCTTTTACCTATTTTACTTACATCAAAAACTATTTTCGTGGGATATTTGACTTTTGAGTTTTTTTTATCATCATGGTCTGTCAATAAGTATTTGTGGCAAAATTGAATTTTTCCCATTAGCAAAGGACAAATGTAGGGGGTTGTCTTATAGTCGGGTGAATATGGTTTATATCTTGTACCTCTGAGCGACTGGTTCTTATATGTGGTAGTTGTCTGCACAATTATGTTTGTAATGGCAGTGAACTGGTCTGTGGGAAATATAGGTAACCGAGATACTGATAACGCTTGTAAAAGTGGTTTTTGCACGTCGAAATCATGCCGGGCGATATCTCCAGTCTGCTGGTTTTCTCAGGGATCTCCAGTTTCCCCCACCCTTGCATTGCAGCGCTGCTCGATACTCGCCGTGCTTCACCTCCATCGGCTATTAAGACACTGATGCTATGAGCCATCCGAACCTCTCCACTCTACTTTTGTGAGGGTGGCATAACCCCCACAACACCATGAGTCCGAATCCNGGTCTGTCAATAAGTATTTGTGGCAAAATTGAATTTTTCCCATTAGCAAAGGACAAATGTAGGGGGTTGTCTTATAGTCGGGTGAATATGGTTTATATCTTGTACCTCTGAGCGACTGGTTCTTATATGTGGTAGTCGTCTGCACAATTATGTTTGTAATGGCAGTGAACTGGTCTGTGGGAAATGTAGGTAACCGAGATACTGATAACGCTTGTAAAAGTGGTTTTTGCACGTCGAAATCATGCCGGGCGATATCTCCAGTNTATATATATATATTTCTTCCTACTCTGTTCACAGTTATAATCTGTGAGTACTTGTACTGATGTTTCTTACTCTTATACATTAGAAGTTTTGTTGAGATTTGTTTGCAACCAGATGTTCTACAACACTTTATAAATTTTTGGGAATTACTTCCCCCTCTCCCCTCATTCTCCTTCGTCTTATCTTATCTCCTTCCACCACTTGTTTCTTTTTTGTCTCCCTTTTCTCTCATCCTGGTCTTTAGAGCCGTTCCTGTGTGTTGCGTCTACAATTTTATAAGCCCCTTGCACAACATAAATCCGTATTTGTTCTGTGGCATTAACATGTTGCTTCTGTAATATTACCAACTTTGAACTTACTTTTTTATATTGTGTTTACAATTTTGTTTTTCCAGACACTCCAAGAAGTAGTGAACCCCGTTGCCACAATGAAGGAAACATTATTCAAGAAGAAAACACCACACCAACAGACACTAATGGAGAAGCTTTCTCGTGCTCGCTGTGTTCGGCCAAGTTCAAAACTAGTTATTTACTAAAGGAGCATGGTCGAAAAACGCACGCTGCTGAAAGACCTTTCTCCTGCGAGAAGTGTTTGGCCACATTTATCGATAAAAAGGCCCTGGCTGCTCACATCCGTAGACACACGGATTATAAACCTTTCTCCTGCGATGTGTGCTCAGCCGCTTTCAAAACCGGTAATGAGCTCAAACGACATTCTGTTAAACACACTGGTGAAAAGCCTTTCTCTTGCAAAGAGTGTTCAGCCACGTTTAGTTACTATTCTGCCCTATATGCCCACGTTCGCACACATGCGGGCTATAAGCCTTACTCCTGTGATATGTGTTCAGCGTCTTTCACAAATGGAACTATGTTCAAACAACATTCTCTTACGCACACTGATGAAAAACCTTTCTCTTGCCAAGTGTGCTCGGCCAAATTCACTGCAAAATCTTCACTGACAGCTCACCAGCGTACTCACACTGGTGAGAAACCTTTCTCTTGTAAGCAGTGTTCAGCCACGTTTAGTTATTCCTCTGCCCTACATGCTCATGTTCGCACGCACACAGATTACAAGACTTACTTCTGCGATGTGTGTTCAGGATTTTTCAAAACCGCAACTACGTTAAAACGACATCATCTTACGCACACCGGGGAAAAAAGTTTTTCTTGCCATTTGTGCCCGGCCAAATTTCGTCTGAAAGCCGCGCTGGCAGGTCACGTCCGTACTCACACGGGTGAAAAACCTTTCTCGTGTGCAACATGTTCGGCCACGTTTGCTCAGCGTACTTCTTTAAATGCTCACACTCGTATTCACACTGGTGATAGAACTTACTCCTGCATGGTGTGTTCAGCCACGTTTACTAAGAGATATTCTCTAAAGACTCATGTTCGCATACATATTGGTGATAAGCCTTTTGCTTGCAAGGTGTGTTCAGCCTCATTCACTCATAGGTCAACTCTAAACTACCATGCTCTAGTACATACCAGTGAAAAGCCTTTCTCATGCGATGTGTGTTCAGCCAAGTTTAAGAGACGTGACAAATTAATTTGTCACGTTCGTACGCACTTATGAAAGGTGCTTCTCAAGCTAGGTTTGTTTGGCTATCTCAGCCAAAATTCTGGACCAACCTTTTATTGATTTCTACACACACACACACACCTGCTTTCCATGAAAGAATTTACAGACAGACTATTTTTTTATTTCCTTCAAGCATATCTGCATCTTTTGTTCAGCTGTTGGTCTCATGTCAAATCCATCAAAGCGTCTAAAAAATTCAATTCTTTACATTCGTATGACATACTGTTCAACTTGAAGACATTACACACATTAACTATTTCCTCGCATATTAAATGTTGAGACCCAAACGTTTTGCATAATAGCGTGACAAAAATCACAATTTTGGTGTTTTTTGGGATGTACAAATCATAAAAACCAAACCCGCATACTGAAATGAGATAATTCTCCTTGAGATAAGTTACCATGAGTTACGTCAAGAAATATTTAATATCATGGTTTTTAAAAATTAGGAAATTTGTGCATATTCTTAGTTTGCAACATATATATATATATATATATATTATGTGTTTTTTTTTTTTTTTAAATACAAATTTTGTTACTGTATGTTAAACTGAATTAAGACATGAACTTTAGGAAACCTTGTTAATTTTCTGTAAATATTATCTGCTATTTTATTTGTACTTCCCAAAAAACCCTAGAAGTGTGATTTCGACATGCCATGATGCAAATCCTTGTGATCTACCATTTTATATTGAATGATGGATAGAGTACACGGTAATGTCGTCCTCCCGGATGATGGAGGTGGCCGGACCACGTACCTGCCACTTAGAGTGCAAAATGTATAAAATGCCCAGGACGTCGGTTAGCTGCTGTCGACTATGCACGAGTCCTCTGGTTGGCGTAGAGCGTTGGGCCAGTGTGGCTGTCTGGCACAGGTGACTAACAATGGCGCCTCCTTTACACTCCGCAACCTGCAGTGCTGTTGGCGTCGCACTGCATACACATACAGAACACACTCGTTCTGCTACTAAACATGAACGCGTGCACCAGTGCTCGGTCATTGGTTTCATTTGCTGTAGATGCTATGTGGTACACAACACTAAACCTGATGTGAAATTACAAGGCCCTTCAAACATGTTGAAATAAAGTTGCCAGTCTACAGCTATGCCCCTTGGAACTAAGCTAAAGTTGAGTCCTGCCAGATCTCGGCTGGTCGAGATGCAGATGGATTGGAAACCGGATACTGCGGATCCCGTACATCTGTTGCCACGTGCTTGGCCGGGGACAACACGGCTTGGGCATAAAAACTAGATAAGCGAAACTGCAAGTGGTGAGGGCATGTGTGGGGGCAAAGCAAAATGTTCCGGAATTACAATTTAGACAGAAACTAACGATTCAGTTCAATTAACTCAAGATCCAAACCCTCATGGCACGCACACATTTGTCCCTCGCTCCTGCTGTTCCAAGACTGCCGAAATGGCGGCTAGAAGACAACCTCGCCAGGTATCCCTCCGACTGAAGCACAAAACACGTGAACCGAAAACAAAACCGAAACAATGAAACATTAATTATTTTACATAAAATATTTCAAAAACCAAATAATCTGTTCCTTCTATTAAAACGTTGTTTCCAAAATTAGAAATGCTTTCAATTGTCTTGACCCAGGGGGCCAAGATTGTACGGTTTGAGAGCACAGCGCTCAGGTGCCGCAGTACCCGCTTGTGACATCATGTTCCTGCCGCGCACTTTCAAAGGGCCGCTATTTTCCGTAACTGCTCTCCCTTTCTGCTCCCTTGGTTTAGTACTCGCACTCTCACGCGCACTGCAGTTATTCTCAGAGTGCAGCTGGAAAGTCGCCAGGACTGGACCAAAAACAAAAGGAGGAGATACGACAAGAGTACTTGAAAGTAATATCTACAAGTTGGGCGCTATTTTGTGCAAATACAAAATAATACCTACATTCTTTTTGTCCAGCGACCTTAAAATGTGTGTTACTCTGATACGGAATGTCTGTGATTTGCTGGCAGACGTCTAAGGTGCATAACAAATAAAATGGTAGCCAATGTTGAAAGTGGATAAGACATTTTGATTATTTCTAAATACAAGTCGTGAAACTTTTTCATGACAATCATGTGTAACAAGGTATACATGCAGATGATGAGCTTTCTAACGTGCTTTTCAGAAACAAATTGTAGTACTTTATGATACATTACCCACTTACCATTTTTCTGAGAGAATTGTGAAAACTTAGAGAAATCTTGAAATCGTCAGTAACTTTCAAGACTTGCAGTATACAGTGGACTTCCTACCTACCATTTTTCAGGCGACTGCCAGAAAATTTCCATACATCCGGGATTTCAGTAGATGACAGTTCTGAAATGTACATCAGTAAAATACAACTTCTAACATTNAAAATTTCCATACATCCGGGATTTCAGTAGATGACAGTTCTGAAATGTACATCAGTAAAATACAACTTCTAACATTATTTAGACTTCATGTTGAATATAATGAGAGCGGTACATTATCTGTGAATAAAGTTCAACTAATAAACACAATAAAAATGGGAATGTTTTAAAAGTATTATTGTATTAGTACCACATTATGTGTGTTTAAATAGCAACCAGAGAAGGACAATGTAACAGAAGTAGAGGGAAATGGAGAGGTAAGCACTGATGAGGCCACAGGGGCGGAGAGAGGGGGTAAGCAAAGTAGGAGGGTNGAGAGGTAAGCACTGATGAGGCCACAGGGGCGGAGAGAGGGGGTAAGCAAAGTAGGAGGGTAAAGCAGCGTCTTAGCATGAAGTTAATGGTCGTGAACTGTAGGAGTGTGTACAGCAAGCTGGAGGGCTTCTGGGGTAAGGTAGAAGGATATGGAGCGGATATAGAGGTAGCTGTGGAGACTTGGCTGAATGAGGAAGTGCTTGACAGTGAATGTAGGCAGGATAAGTTCACCATCTTCAGAAGAGACANGTGGAGACTTGGCTGAATGAGGAAGTGCTTGACAGTGAATGTAGGCAGGATAAGTTCACCATCTTCAGAAGAGACACGGATGGTAGCGGAGGAGTAATAATCATGTATAAGGGAGGGGCTGAAAGGGCTAGTAGATTGGATTAGTGAAGATGTTGAGGTGATGGAAAATAAATCAAGTGTGGGTAGAAGTAGGACTATTACTTTGCTGGCAGCATACAGGCCACCAGGACAGGGATGACAGGCAATTGGGACNGTGTGGGTAGAAGTAGGACTATTACTTTGCTGGCAGCATACAGGCCACCAGGACAGGGATGACAGGCAATTGGGACAATCAAGGAGAGGGTTGATATACTAAAGGACAGGCAGTGGGTTGTTGTAGCGGGGGATCTGAATATGCCAGGTGTGAGATGGAGAGAGGGTGCAGAAGGGATGGGCAGCGTGATGCAGAGAATGGCAGCGCAGTTAGTCAACAGAGGCTTGGTCCAGGTAGTAGAAACACCTACGAGGTGGAATGAAGAGGGTGTTGGTCAGACCTGGGAATGCTGTAGTTGGTGCAATAGTATTGGATGGCATAAGCGATCATGATATTACTGTTGTGGATATTGGGCTTGGCAGGATGAGGGAAGAGCAAACAGCAGATAGGTTGGTGTGGCAGTATGGGAGAAGAGACAAGAAGGGGGCAGAAATCTTCCTGAAGGATAGGTTTGAAAAGTGGTCTATGGAGGAAAGTGTAGAAGGAGTATGGGAAGAATTTAGATAAATAATAGAGTTTATGTTGGAGAAATTTGTAGCAAAGAAAAGATTACGGTCTGGGGGAGATCCGCCATAGGAGGAAATTGTTTAGGTATGTTAAGAAGGTGTAAGGGGAGGAGAGGAAGGGATCCCACTGCCGAAAGGGAGGGATGGCAGGACTGCGTCAAATGACCAAGAAAAACTGGAGATGCTGCAAGGCCAGTAGTTGTCAGTGTTTGAGACAAAGGAGGATTGGAATAGAGAGGCTAACAGGGATTGGGGATGGTTTAGTAAGTTTAAGATGAGGGAGTGGGAGATAGCAATGGTAATCAGGGGGTTGAAGAGCAGTAAGGTAGTAAGACCAGACGAGATAGGGAACGCAGTGCTTAGTTTGGTGGGAGAGAGTTAGTGAAATATTTGGAGGTGTTGTTTAGGAAGTCCTTAGGAGAGGGTAGGTTGGAAGGATGCGTTGGTGGTCCCAATACACAAGCAGGGGGAGGATGGGGGAGGTCTGGCAGCTACAGACCGGTGAGTCTCACATTGAGTACAGGAAAGGTAATGGAGAGGCTGGTGGTANTCTCACATTGAGTACAGGAAAGGTAATGGAGAGGCTGGTGGTACAGTATGTGGTCAATGTTATGAACAAGAGGAATTGGTTGGAGGAGTCACAACATGGTTTCAGAAAAGGACACTCATGTGAGACGCAGCTGCCTGGGTTGTTAGAGGATCTGGTGCAGGCAGTTGATGAAGGGAAGCAGGTGGATGCCTGCTTCATAGACTTTGAGAAGGTCTTTGATATGGTGCCCCATGGGACTTGATGAACAAAGTGGATGAGCTGACATCGGACAAGTGGGTACAGTAGAACCCGCTTATAAGGTTCNAGGAGATAAAATTTCTTAAAAGATTATGTATTTAAAAGAAATATTTGTTTTGTTCATTATGTAAAGTTGTGTGTTTATTACGGTGCATAATTTTATATCTTTTGGTGTCCAGATTCTTGAATTTTTGTGTTTCCCTCTTATAAGGTTTTCCTGCTTATAGTGTCACTTTCTTGTGGACCCCTGAAGAACCTTATAAGAGGGTTCCACTGTAGTAGAATGGATTGGGGACTTCCTCAGGGGGCGAAGACTGAGGGTGAAAGTGGGGAAGGCAATATCGGAGGAAGGAGAGGTTACGTCAGGGGTGCCGCAGGGAAGCTTGCTGGGCCCTTTGTTGTTTACCATTATGGTAAATGACATGCGTTTGGAGATTAGGGGAAAAATGAGATTGATTGCAGATAATTGTGTATTGTATGCAGAGGTTGGAGGGGGTGAAAACTTGCAGGCAGACATTGACAGGATATGGTTGTAGACCATGGAGAATAGAATTAAGATAAATGTAAGCAAAACTAAGGCAGTGAGGTTTACAAGGAAGAAGGTGATAAGCAGAGACATGTACAGATGGGAGGAGCAAGAGATAGAATAAACAGCAGAATATAAGTATCTAGGGATTGTATTGCAGGGAGACCTCAGTTGGAAAAAAACAGGTAGAGAGGGTGTTTGCAATGGGAAGAAGGGTTTTGGGTATGTTGGGAAGGGTGCTGAAGGGAGTCAGCAGTGAGGTGAAGGAGAAGGCATATGGCACAATGGTACGGCCGATGTTAGAATATGCAACAGCAGTATGAGACCTGTATGTGGAGGTGGAGGTGCGAGAGCTAGAGAAGGTGCAAAGAAGGGCAGCAAGATGGGTGAGGGGTAGGTGGAGAAGACAGAGGCAGGATGGTGAGGACGAAGGGAACTATTGGCCATCAGTGATGATGAAAGAAATGGGGTGGAGGCTCGTTGAAGGACAGGAGGAAAGTTGAAAGGCTGGTCAGGTTGTACAGGGAGGTGAATGGAGAGGAAGGGTGGGGAAGTTTACACTGCCAGCTGAGTAAGGGGGGGTTTAGAGGGAGAGGAAATAACATTGAGAAGCATCAGAGGGTGTGTTGGAGAATGGAGCGGGTTAGGCAGTCTATGCTTGTGAGGTCTGCAAGGTAGTGGAATGTGTTGCGGGAGGAAATGGTATCTGTGAGGAGGTTGCAAAGTTCAGGAAGGGCGTGGAAGTGGAGTCTGGTCAGGTACGGGAGAGGTGAGAGAGCTCACCACCGGGCGGTAGCCTAATTACGGGTGTTCGTTAATATATTACTGTAAATAATACTTTTAAAAACATTTTACCTCAATTTAGTTAAAATAAAAAATATATAATCACAAAGTACAGTACATAATTGATTGTAATAAGACACCAAATGCAAGCCACCCAAAACTTCCATACCCTCTGAAAAAGAAAATAATATGACACCGAATGTCAAGCCACATCTTAAATGTCGGGCATGCACTCGATCTGCTGAGAGCGCGCGGAGATGTTATCGACCGGCAGTGTATCACCATGGACAGCCAAAGTGTACACAACCCAGGCCGCATATCTCCAGTCAAAGATGAATAAATTTGGAGATTAAAACTTATTTCTTCACGGTCTTCAATAATTATTCATTCAAAGCCACGTCCTCTGATTTTCCCATGCACTTGCGCCTGTCACAATTTACACTGCGTTCAGGCTCGGTGCTTACGCATTATTAGTGCACAAAAGTAGTCAAATAGGCCCTTGCGGGATATCAGATTATTCAAGGCACGTGTCTATTGAAATAAATTAATATAAATCCTCCTATTTCCCTGCAAGAAGAAACTGAAAATGAGCTTCATGCTGGTTAATACAAGTCGCTCGATGTTGGCAACAACTGGAGGTCAAGTATACGCTTCTCGGCATATTGTTTCATTTGCAAAGATGCTTTCCGTGACTCTTAAGGGAAAGAACTACCTTTAATCACCAAAGAAAACGTCTTTGCAAAAACTAATTCTTCTATAAAATGGATTGCTTATTATTTTCAGGTGAAACCATTTGCTTTAAAATAATAGTGATAAAAGGTGCAACTATTTTGAGCTAAATATAATCAATAAAAGTTTTACGATCACCAGGCATGCAAGGGGTGGAAGCAGTGTGGGTAACACAGAGAGAACGTGCCTTTTTTTGCTAGATAACAGCTTCCCTTCTCAAAGACATGTAAGGGAAGGAAGATATACACGTGGCTGAGAGAGAGAGAGAGATAGATACAATGATGCCATGCTGGTTGCTAGGTAACCACTTCCCCCCTACGTCAGGCATGTTAGGGGGTGGGAGGCTTGCATGCCAGAGTCGACAACACCATCAGCTGAACTAGAGAACAATGCATCGCAGTGATAAACGGTGGTGCATTTAACGTATTTCACATCTAGTTGTTACCAGCTCAAATACTATCATTGCGAGAAATCTTAAGTGACAGGATAGAAAGATATTTAGTTCGATGCAGTATCCAACAAATGATAAAAGCGGGTAGTTCTATCTATATTTATGTAGTAATGTTGCCAGGACCACTGTTAATCTGTACTTGTGTTTTCATTACATCGAGAGGCCCCTGTTGTTATTGTAAATAACAATTATTTATGTATTAACATTACTTGGTTAATGTAAAAATTTACGTATATATTTTTAATTATGTTGTTACATTCCGCCATGGAAATGAAAATGTGTGCAACTTTAGTTTTGTCCGACATCTAGTAGGGACCAATGACTGGCTCATATATTATAGTAACCCAGGGGTCATCATTTCAGAAACTCTGTAAAAAAAAATTTAGCCTGGGGTTTATATATATATATGTTTATTTTAAGAGATTTCTTTACTTTTTTATTGTGTGTGTATATATATATATATAGATATATATATTCATTGTACATGAAAATACACATTTTTACAGATTCTGAGACTGTTGATATTTGCGAAAGTATGTAATGCCATAGCTGTTTATCATAAAGTTTTCCTGCAAAAACTAATATAACCAGATCTTTGGCTAGTAAATGACATAAATAGGCCTGCCTCTGAAATGCACCATTTATTGTCTAACTGATGTTAAACAGGTACTTTGTTGTATGTCCTGAGCAGTATCACTGTGTTCAAGGTATAGTTCGAAAATAACTGTATCTTCTATAATTTAATTTTGTTATGTGATGAGATACTTTTGTACAAAGGTAATAGTAGTGTTAAATAATATTAATAAGTGGTGCTAAAAAATTTGAGTTTTTCTGAACCCAAACAGTTCCTACGTATAAGTTGATGCCCAGGATATGTGAGACTATTGTACGAAGACTAGTTAAGCATATTTTATTGCCTTCATTTTTTGTGTGATACTTGTGTGAGAGAGAGAGAATATAAGTTTTTACATGTTATACTTTTTTTTTTTTTTTTTTCAAAGTATGGCTATAAATGGAACTGTGTACCATAAAGTTTTCCTTCCTAAAAAATGTGACTGGATTAGTGATGGGCCAATACAGAAATTTTCTCGATGCCTTGACCAATTCCATAACCTAGTTTTTCTACAATTTATACTTTTACTGATACTCGATACTTAACATTTTGAAAAATTACTGGTAAACATATGAAGCTGCTGGTTGAACTACTTGAGTAGGAAATTTATTTTCTGTAGGTTGTTTAATTTTTTTCTTCATTAGAAATTGTCACCACTCAAGACATATATATTTTGTTCTTCCAAAAGACACACTTGTACTTTTGGAAGCAAATAATTCCATTGTTTGCTTCTCTCAGCGATCCAAGTTTTATTCATAGAATTCAAGTAGCTTCCCAGCGACTTCATTGCAATAATTACATATTGTTTTGGAAAACTGAAATAATACATACGTTTTCCTGTTGCTATAAATTAAGTATTTAATTTTAATCCCATTATTTAGCAATCGACGGCAATGCAGATGCACGCACAATTGTTTGAAAAGTTAATTGCGGCCATAATTTTTGTATTGAGAAAATTAATCGCAGCAGGGATAACAATTGCCATTTATTTTTAAGTATTGTTGACAGCTTTTTTGAAAGAATATGGCAACTGTAATTAAAGTTTCTAAGAAATATTATTTATGCATGCTTTTGTTTGAATATTTTTACATGGCCGCCAGAGGGGCGTATCGGAGTTTGTGAGGGATATAGGTCTTGATAAACATATAGAACTAAACTTGATCTTAATTTATTCATACAACTACTATTCACAGCATTAATCCATCTATCTCCACTTGCACTCGTTTTATTTCACAATGAGTGCAATATTTAATGTCAAATTTTTCTCTAATTAATGCCCTTTTTAATGTCTGTCTGGTTGCATGCAATTAACTCATACTCATCATTAATACGCTTCCAGACTGTCTGTTGCCATCATTTGTAATGTCTTTCACTCGCGCATCTAGTCCGATAGTTCAGCCTGCCAACCGCACCTTCACAGCTTGATACTCAATCCCAGATTTCCCTTCCACATGTCACTTCTCTTGCCGCTTGTCTTCCCTGAAACTCAGCTACTCGTCCATCTACAACTCAACTCTCGACCCGGAGGCTCGGTGTGCTTTTTATACTATGCTGGCCTTGGCCTGGAAAGTTTGATGCCCCCCAAGTATCGTTTAGAGAAACTGGGTCAGCAAACCACTTGAACATTTTTCAGATAAATATGCAGTCAATACAACTAATGTTGGCAGCGCATGCCGCAAAAGGATTATCGTGTCGGCTTGCTCTTTGGTAATGGATATGTAGCTCTTGGTTTAGCCTGTAATTCACAACATTCCTTTGACTCTCCACCACTGCTATCGTATAACTGCTGGCCTTCACTTTGACCCGCTCGCGCGGGATGCAGAGCAGCAAGCATGCAACATCCGGACCTTCGTAGAGTGCCAGTCAGTCGATGTGGACAGGCTTCAGCACCACCCGAGAGCCTTGACTACAAATCTGAAAGACCATGTCATTGATCTTCAGAATCTTGTCGAGGCCTTCCCAACATTAACATTGTCCCTGAACAACTACAATTTAAAAATGTACAGCTTGAAATGAGGGTGAAAAAAACACCAATTTTCAAATTAACATAATTAAACACTGGAACTCTTATATGGGAGTATTTGAGCATCCACATGCTTGAGGTGTCTTCTTTTGATATTAAATTGCCCTATAATTAATATGTACCGAGTCCGTCATAACATGTCATTGTCTGCCAAGGGGGAGGGGGTAGTACGAAGTTGCGCGCCACCACTATGCACTCCCATGCTCTCACACTGCACTGAGGGCACACTGGTGCTGGTTCATGCAGTGGTAAACAATCTGGAAGGCAGAATGCTGTCCTGTATCAAACACCCCCTCCTGCTGAGACCACGGGCCGCACGTCTTCAGGTGCTGCAGAGTGAATGGGCCCTTGGGTGGGCTGAACGGTGATGCGGATGCTACTGGTGCTGCTGTGTGGGACATGGTGACATCACTGCAGGTTAGGCACACCCGCACTGGTAAATGTCATTGGTTAGAGCTGNAGTGCCTCGTTGCTGCCAGTAGTGACACAGGCTGGCGGTGGCATTCCTCCTGTGGCACTACCCCGGTGCATCACCCCCTCGCCAGCGGTGGACACATCCGGAGTACGTCTTGACACTTTCGACAGTGCGTCAGGAGATCCCAGGATGTCACCTGTAGCGGGCTTGGTGAGGGGGTGGACGTCCCCAGCGATATGAGTGCCTCGAAGCTAGGTGTCGTGACATGGGCAGACTGTGGTGCTTGTGGTATGCCCGGAATTGGCATTGGTGCAGTAACGGCGAAGATGTGTGGTGCCGTGCCGTCCGCGATTATGGGACTCCTGCCTTGACGATCCCTGAGGGGCGCCTGGAAGCTGGGCATCGTCGGGCTTGCGAGCCCTCGTAGATGCTCCTCCGGGGAAGGTGCTGACACACCTTCCTCCTGCATGGTTGGTCGGTGGACATCGGGATCGCTGTCATGGGGAACCTGGTGTTAGGCGTAGGTCATCCCAGTGCACCTTGATAATCTTCTTGCCGAGCCAGACCAGGTAGGTGGTGTGTCCAATGGCTCGTACACTCGTGTGCGGCCCACGCAGAAGTGTCTGTGGGTGTGTGCAGACCAGGTTGTGGTCGCATGGTGGTTGGCAGCCACAGTGCGATGTTGCCTTGCTGGTGAGTGCATGCCTCTTGGTGCTCCCTGTCACACTATTCATGTCGGGTGTCACTAATGACTGGGTTACCACTGTCTTCTACCCGCGGGCAGTCAAACTCATCAGGCAGGGCGAGGTTGTGGCCCAGCAGGACATCGGCTGGTGAATTGTCAATGGTGGCATTGACACGCCGACGGAGGATGAAGAGGGTGGCAGGCAGATGGTCGTCACAGGTGGTGTGCTGGTCGCCCACACGGAGCCACATCTGTGTCTTGAGCTCCAGGTTGCGGTGCTCCGTAGGGTATGTGGGTGGTAGATCGTGGTCTTTAGGTGTCTCACTCCCCAATGGCTACACAATTCACGTCACTTCCTGCTGGTGAATTGCATGCCATTATCGGCAAATAGGTACTGTGGATATCTTCACCTGGGGAAGAAATCTGTCTGTAGGGCCTTGACAACAGTCGTGGCTCGTGCGCTACTGACGGGGTATGCCTCGACCCACCTGGAAAAGTTATCGGTGACGACCGTGATGAATCTCTTCCTCCCTGAGGAACTGGAGTAGTGCCCATGAGGTCAAGAGACACTGTTTTGAAGAGCTTAGTAGGCAGTCAGGGCTGTTATTGTTACACTTCATCAGCTCGCCATGCTTTGAATTGGTTCCAGTTATCACATTGTTGCACATACTTGTGTACGTGCTAGGTTAGTCTGGACTAAAAGACATGTTCATGCACATTGCTAATGGTTTACTCCGTCCCCGGGTGTCCTTATACATTGCTATCGCTCACGTGTCTCAATACCTGATCTCTAATACAAGGGGGAACAAACGGTCTTCCCTCGCCATGATTACTAGGTGAACATGTTTCTAAACTGCCATATATTACGTGCCAACACTCCACAGCTTGCTGGGCGCGAGTGAGTGTGCACTCTATCTGTGCTTGCACCACATCACGGTATAGGTCATGTACAGTGAAGTTATTATTGGTGGCATTTATCTAGGTGAAGGCTTACCTCACTCAGTGAATCCCGCATTGTTGGTAGTAAAATCTCCCGCACTCTGCATTGTCCTGCACCACGACATCGGTGCATGGCGACCTGGAAAGTGAGTTTGCTAGCTGATTTTTGCGGCCCGGGACATGCTCCACGACGATGTCTTAAGCTTGAACAAGCAATGTGCACCGGGTCAGCTTACTGCTTTCCTCCCGCATGGTGTGGAGCCAGACTAAGCAACGGTTTTCGGTGCGAAGCGTGAAGTGTTGGTACTTCAAGTACACACTAAACTTCTTGATGAACCATACAGACCACAGCTAAGAATTCACGTTCGTTGACGTACCCCCGTTCAGATGTTCCGAACGTGGCATTAGCGAAGTTGATGTGGCCTTCGCCATTGTCACCGCACTGGTAGACCACTGCACCAAGTCCTTGGGTTACATCGGTCTGCAGGTTAAGGTGTTTTATGGCATCGTACCTCGTTAAGGTCGGGCACACTCGGAAATGTGAATTCATTTGCTGGAAGCCATCGTTGGCTGGGTCATCCCATTAAAACCGCCACTGGGTTGATAACAGGTCGGTGAGTGGTTATGTGATGATGTCAAAGTTCTGGATGTGCTCCGGGAGCCAGTTTACTAGCCTAAGGAACTTCCATAGCTGCTTGCACGTACATGGTATTGGGTACTGGACAATCCGCTGTAGTTGTTCGGGGTTGGGTTTGTTACCTTCTTCGTCTACAACATGTCCCGGGAATTCGATTATAGTCTTCCCGATTTGGCAATTGCGCACATGAGGCCGATGATGGCCAACCACTCGAGCACAAATGACAGGTGGTGTAAGTACTTCTCCTAACTTGCCGACCATATCGCCATGTCCAGGTAGGCGAGTGTGAGTTCGCCGATGAGGCCGTCCAATACTCTGGCCATCATCGCCTGGAAGATGGCCTGTGCACACTGGTGCAGAACTGTGAAAACGCCCGCCGTCGGGTTCCATAAAAGTTGTCTTGCCATGGTCTCGAGCTTGATTGGCACTTGCCAATAGCCACTCTTGAGGTCAAGGGATGACATGACCTTGGCATGCCCTAAGGAACTGAGGGCATCTTTGACACATGGTGGTAATGCACTATGTATCACTTGATTCACTACCCGAAAATCTACACAAAACCTCCATATGCCATATTTTTTAGGTGTCAGTGTTATGGCAGAATTGAAGTCGCTGATTGTTGGTTCAATAACACTGCCATTCAACATTTCTTGAATTTGTTGTTTAATAATTTTCGCTTTGTGCTGAAAATAACTTGGTGGCAGAGTATATATAGGCCTGTCTTGCACAAGTGATATGGCATTCCCAGATACTATGGTTCAACGAAGGGCGTAATGTGCTGCAAACGCATCTGGGCGCTCGTCAAAGAGCTGCTGAATAGCTGTCCTGTGTTCGGACAGTATGTTGTTGTCAAAGTCTGCTAGTGAAACAGCTGATACTGTATCGGTTGGTCGCCAGTCAAGGTTATTTACTGTGCATTTCTTCTTCAGGCCGAAATGGATTCGACGTACCATGGGTTCAACTATNGAAATGGATTCGACGTACCATGGGTTCAACTATGGTATTTTATTCAGTAAGTTACCGTACACCAATTATGGAATTTTTCGTAATGTCGAGGGTAACAACTGCAGTGGTTATTGTTTCTAGGTCATGTAAGCAAACTATTACTGTAGCTTGACCTAGTGCGGTACTGGTGTGTTGATTTGTGGCTAAACGAATTACGTTAGCGGCTTGAGTGATATCCGTAGTATGCGAAACTAAGCTGTATGAAATTATATGAGGCTGCAGTGTCTATTAATGCGTCGCAATGATGACCATTATTAAACACTAAAATGTGGATTAACTGTGAATGACTGTACCTAACCTGGTTAATTAGTGCTTGTTGCTGTGTCAAGTTGGTAATATTGTCCGGGACTGGGGCATCTGGAACGTCCAGCTCCCCGTTTCCCGAATTGCTGCTTGCATGGCTGATTGTTTGAGTTGGGGATTGTTAGGGAATGCACTGTGCCGATGGTATTACTGATTGTCAAAATCACGACATGGAGTAGGGGGTTGGTGACTTCTACCCCNGCACTGTGCCGATGGTATTACTGATTGTCAAAATCACGACATGGAGTAGGGGGTTGGTGACGTCTACCCCAGTTCACATTTTTGTTTCATGCACTGTCTGCTGCGCTATTGTTTTTGTTGTCACTTACAGCTGTAATCTTTGCTGTACAGTTTCCTGCGCTGAATTTTTGTCCCATTGTTGACCGAATGTTGTTTTGGCACTGTTTTCATCCTTTCCCATCACACTGTCATGATGTTGCTCGTGGCACTATCGTGCAGCACTCGTTTCCCTTTCGCGGCGCGACTGGCACGGATTTCGTTCCAAGATTATCGTGGTGCGCATAAGTTAATCGANGCACTCGTTTCCCTTTCGCGGCGCGACTGGCACGGATTTCGTTCCAAGATTATCGTGGTGCGCATAAGTTAATCGAGACTGCAGTGGTACCAATGTAGCATGGTACTCTAAGCGCACAGTTTCTGCCACCACTTCGAGCACTTCGTGCTCGGGCAGTTGTTGGTGGAAATGTCTGACAAAATGTATTTTTCTGATGATAATTGTGTTTAGTTTCTCTGCTGGCTGTTGCTCTTCTAATGTCAGTTTCCTTTGCGCTTGATGTGATGTGAATGCTTCTCCAAAGAAGCACTGGAAAGCATGGAGGAACTCCTCCTACTTTAGACAGTAGCGATTTATATTTTGCCGACAGGAACACGCTTCTCCAGAGAGTTGTGCTCCAACGCAGCTAGGCCACTCCACGCATACCCCATAGCATTGCAGGTGTGCAGTCACTCAGGAACACAGATGGGTCCTCTGTAGGTGATACCGCAAGAGTCGGTAGCGACTGGAATCGCGAGGTTGTGGTAACACTGGTTGGTCCAGTCACAAGGGTTGGGATGGATTCAATGGTTTAGTGTTGCCTTCTGCTACTTTGTGGCCACGTGATAGCAGCTGGTGGAACAAAATTGGGTGTGGGAAATTGTGTTGTGTGTGTTGGTAGCATTGGAATCATCTGTTGGAGGAAGGCAGGCATGGGAAAGTAAGTGGCGAGTATGTAAGGGGCCGATGGAGGGAGAGGTGCTGAAGTCATGGCCGCCTAGAGGGGTTTGGAATGAGCGAGGGGTGCTACTTTGTTTACACTTGCCATATGCATGCTGATAGTGTGTGATAGCTACGGTGTGGTCTCAACTGCTGCTGTTTATTTCCGACATGTGAATTTGCAGTATTTTACTGTCAGTCTCTCGCCGGGCTGCAAATATTGCCAGTGCACATGTACTGCACAAATCCTGCATTTCATCACGTCATTACTTTCGCTCCCTGGACACAATGGGAAGTGGCATATACTTTTGATTGACAGTATGGACCAGTTAATAAATCCTTGTAAATTGTAAAAGTTTTCAATTGATTGTTATTGCTGTGGCACTGTGAGCACTGAAAATTGCGGTTTTATGTGGCTGTGAGTTCGGTCGTGGTTAAGCACGTTGAATGGTAATGCTTTAAGCATAATTTACACTGAAGAGTAGGGATACCATGGCCCATGCACAGTAAACTGGCACACTAAATTTTGTTGGCTGGTATTGTCCAAAACTTTAAATTTGCACCGGCTTTGAATTTGGTTTATCAGGAGCTGTCCATGTGTTCGCGGTTGTGTGTGGTGCAGTTGCTCGTTGGGCTGGTTTTAATGTGCGCACTTGCGATATGTTGTGCCTAATTCGTACTTGGCCACTACATCCTGAGGGATGGGGCACAAGTTTAGCCAACATATAGGCATTGGGATGCCTACAGATGTCAGGCCAACCGTTGTTGATGGTCGCGCAGCCGAACCCGGTGGTGTGGAGTCAGGGCCATGGCCCACCTCTCGTAGCTGACCTTCCTACGCCTGGTAGGAAGGGTGTACCGCTCACGGTGTAGGGGGTGTACGTGCCTGCCCGCACAGTCTGCTGCGCCGATCGATGCTCCCAACTGGGTTTTTTTGGCGCTGATGTGGCGAGGGGGTGAGTACAGGTGCACTGGCCCACTCTGTTGCGATTCACAGGGCTGGTGGAGCAGGGGTGGTGACACCTCGCTCAGCCGTTATGGCTGACGCACTCTGCGTGCCGTGTGCCATTGATTTAACGGCAGCTGCGAAGCTTTTTTGTCATGCTTTTACGCTACGTCATGGTGTGGCAATTCTGGGCTTCATTCTGGCATCTGGTTGGTGGCAGAGCGTTGTCCCAGGTTGATCACACTGCTCCTGACATGTGTTTGATGTTACGTTATTTTATGGGCCGAGTGGTTTGGGGTTTTTGTTGGGAAAATTTTGAAGGTTTCTGGGTCGAATAATGTGGAAGAAACGACAAGGAAAAGGTACGCCTGTTATATTGCATAGGAAAAATTTGAGCCTTGAGCGTTTTCAGCGGGAAATGGCCACATGGAAGTGCACCAAATTAACACCTATTGGTTGGATGGTGTTGGGTAAATGGAAGTTTTGAGTGGCTGCGAAAAGCATTGTTAGGTGGTTTGTTTACCCGACTACATGCCAGACAACTCTCGGCAGGCGGTGTCGATTGCTGCTAATGATGATGAACGAAGGTACGGCTGGCTGTTCGCCCAGATGTACGCAGTCCCTTAGTGAAATTGTTGGATGAGCCGCTCTGGACAGGAAAACCAGGCATTCCCTATGCCTGATACTTAAGTCGGAATAAAGTGCGCTTATTCAGGCTGGCCGACACGCCTTTTACTGTTAAAATCTCGGTGTTTAACATGCTGTTTACTAAGATAGATTACATGAAATTACGGTGAAAGCGGGCTGTAGAGGACCCAGACCCCGAAACGCCCGAAGGCAGTACTACAAATTAAAAACACGAAGTCTGTAAACTTGCGTGTAATTACTCTTGCACAAAACTTAGAACCACTCTAGGTGAAAATTTTACACACGTTCTGGCCTACGGTCTGCCAGATAGACAAAACTGTGAAAGTACACAGGTGTACATAACAATGAATTACTGGTGTGTTAAGCTTCCCTGGGCCATGCTATTCGCTGGGAAGAAGGGGTGGCGTCTCCAGGTGCATAAAGCAACAGTTTCTAGTAAATTAGATCAGACTATTGTAGTTGAAGATTATTGGTGCGAAAACGTGAAAGTACCCAGAGCACGACGAGACGCATGTCGACCCCTTGAGACACTCGATGGCAACATTGTGGTGAGCTCGCGAGGAATGGACTATGGTGGCTTGTGGCTCGCCCTTCACTACTTTCTGTTGAACTAAAACACTAGCACAAATAAATGGACATGAACCCTTGCATGAAACACGAATAAATAAACTCCCATGTGCAAATACAATTTAAATGTGGATGGCATGAAATGAGGGTAAAAGAACTAAGGTGATAATTATGTTCATTTTCAAATAAGCATAATTAAGCGATGAAACGGTTATAGAGGCGTCTTTGAGCATCGACACGCCTGGTGTGTCTATATTTTGCTTTTAATTATTTGATTTGAAATTGCCCTATAATTGTCTGCCGAGTTCAACATAACGCATTCTTGTCCATCCGTGGGAGATGGGGTGGTATGAAGTTGCGCTGCACTACTCTGCACACTCCTGCTCTCGCAGTACACTGCACGCGCCACTGAGACCACACTTGTGTCGGTTGAGACAGTAGGCGCGCCGCGTGGTAAACGGTCTTGTAGGCAGGACGCTGTCCTGCACCAACCTCAATAATCGAATTTCCATTCGATTTTGCCCATATAATGGCATGCCGTCATAAGCAACATTGGAAAATTTCTTCCGTTGGGTTTTTTTTATATAAATACATTTATTTTGTTTTTATTCTCATTCTTGAACTGGTTGCTCTCCTGACTCCAAGCCATAGACCAAAGAATAGTGTTGAAGCGTTGCCTATGCTAGGCAACCCTTCAAGCTTACTAATTGTTTTTTTTTCTTCTTCCATTGTGTATGTATTGTCGCGCTATTTTGTGTCCGTCTGCAACAAATGTGATACTGCTCGATCTGGGAAGCTAAGATTTTCGTTCAAATTTGGTAGTGTGTAATTTTTTAAGTTACGTTTATTTTGCTGGTAATTTTATGTTAATTTCGTACATCTGAATAATGTGCTTAGCTATGCTCAGTTCGGAAAAACGTTGGTAAAAATTACTAAACCATTATTCAAAAAGTTCTCATTATAATGCATCACAACAGGCCTGTTATTACAGATGCTGACACTTACAGTTGTCTGGAAAATTTGTAATAAAAACACTATGCGTAGTTATCCAAATTTCACCAAGTACCAGTTGTCCAACTTGTATGTTTAAAATGAACACAAAAGCATGAAAATTTAGAGATGGCTTCCATTGCAGGCACCTTTAAGCAAAAATTTCCCGAAATTCTATCTCAACTAAGAGGTTGAAAAGGGATCAAATCCCAGCTTCAAGTGGTGACACCGCTCGTAACTTATCCAACCTCATGTTGGAGCAAAAAAAAAAACACCTGCCAATGATACAACAATTGAGCATTTAGGCAAAGAACCTGTATACATGAAGTAAGTAAATAACAACTTCACATTAACAAGGAAATGTGCATGTAGGGTTTTTTTTTTTTTTAACTTTTTATTTACTGCCGATAAACTTCTACTCTAAACAATATGTAAATTCTAAGTGACAACTTCCAGGCCTTCTAAAATCAAAACTTTCCAATGATTATCACAATTGGGTAATTATTTAGAATAGGGGCTTTTCTGAAGGAAATTTCGTAGACCTACAAAAGTAACAAATGGGTTCTGCGCAGCTTACCTTTTTAATATTGAGGAGGGCGTAATGGTAAAATAAGTAGAACGTACTAAATAAACCCAACAATCCTCGGTTAGATAAAAACTCTACAATCCTAAGGCTAGATTTAAAATGTAAAATAGTGATTCACTCATCGTGGGGTTAGGTAAAGTTAGGTTAGGTGGGCACATATTATAAAATTCGTACTAGTGGTTTGTAACGGTAATACGTTAATGCCTCTAGCAAATTCGTGTTCTGTCTAATTAGTAGAGTGTAAATATACCACTTTCCGTGATTTTTTCTTTTATTTTCAGAAAAGCCCCTATTCTGAATAAATTACCTAACAGTTTCTCGGTGTACTGCAAAATGTATCACAATCATGGCGACTGTGCTCCAGTATTTTCTAAGAACCGATAAACTTGCGAATCACGACTCGACAATTCTGAAAGGCAAGTTTAGGTCTTTCTAGTTTTGAAACCTTCTAAATGAAGCAGAAAAACTCGCACTGCATTTGAATGAAAGTTTCCCAGTGTCAAATAAAATGATTTTGATTCATGGCGACTGTACTTAAAATTTTGTCTAAAAGCATATAAAATTTGCGACTCGGAACAACTTGGCAATTCCGGGAAACAAGTTTGGATGGAGTACAGTCGTCATGAATCAGATCGTTCTAAACTAACCTGGGAAGCTGTTATTACAATGCAGTGCAAATTTTTCTGCTTCACGGGGCAGTTTTCATCTCCCCTGTTACTCAATTTTTATCCCGGCTCTTCTTAACTTCCCAGCGTCTTTTACTGTCACTACCTCCTTCCGCAATAAATTCCATTCGCTCACCGACCTCCCAAGCATGGATTGCCTTCCCCACTCCGTTCTCGTCCATACCCTCGGTATCTTAACACTGTCGTTATCTCTCACTCTGTACACCCCCCTACACAGCTAGCAACCCAACTTACCCCAACCTTCCTCCATTCACCATCCTGTATAACCTGACCAACCTCTCCACACTTCTCCTGTTCTTCAATGAACTCCAGCCCATTTCCTTCATCATCACTGCTGGCCGAAAGTTCCCTTCCTCCTCGCCATCCTGCCCCTGCCTACTCCCCCTGCCCTTCACCCATCTAGCTGCCCTTCTTTGTACCTTTTCCAGCTCCCACACCACTACTACGCACGGATCCCATTCCGCTGCTGCATATTCCAATATAGGTTGTACCATCGTGCCATAAGACTTTCCCTTAACCTCGCTATCACTCCCTTCAGTACCCGCCCAGCATTCCCAAAGCTCTTCTGCTCTTCGTAACCATTTCTTCTACCTGCTTTTTCCACCCATGATCTCCCTGCAATACTCCTCCCAAGTATTTATATTCTGATATCCCTCCCATTTATAAATGTCCCTCCTCTTCGCTCTCTTTCTCGTAAACCTCACTATCTGGTCAAAGGCTTTTTCGAAGTCAGTGAAACAGGCATCAATTTACTTCCCTTCATCTACTGCCTGCACCAGATCCTCCAGCAGCCCTGCCAATTGTCTCACATGAATATCCCTTCCTAAATTCATGTTGGTACTTCTGCAGCCAATTTCTCTCATTCATGACGTCTACTACAAACTGCACTAGTCTCTCCATTGCATTCCCTGTATTTGATGTGAGACTCGCAGCCCTGTAGCTGCCCGGCCTCTCTCTATCCTCCCCTCTCCTGTATACTGGGACCACCAACCCTGCAGCAACTTACCCTCCTCTAGTGACTTACTAAACAACACCTCCAGATATCTAACCACCTCTTCGACCATACTTAGGGACTCCAATCCCTATTCCCTCTGGCCCCACTGGCCCTCCGATTACCGTAGCTATTTCTTGCTGACTCATTCTAAGCTCACTATATAGCCCCCGGTCCCCATTATCCTCCCTAATCCAATCATTCTGTACCTCAAGCACTGACAAGTACTGAGCTTGCAGGATCTCCCACTTTTTATTTCTCATCTGTTGCAGTCCATACTTTTCAGAATCGGTATACCTTCTTCTCATCCCCTTACTTTCGTGATATACCCAAACAACCTTTACCTTTTCCTTCCTCCATCATGTTCCCCAGGTATTCATTCCTTGCTTGTTTAATCTTTCTCTCAAACTCCCTACCCATCTGCTTCATCCATTCCTTAACACTCTCTTTTCCCTTGTTACACCACTTAGAATGTATTCGCCTACACATTCTTTTCAGTCTTTTAATCTCCCGTACATAATATGGTGGGTTCCCCCTGTTCTTATCCTTTCCTTTGGTGCAAATTTCTCCACCATTACCTCTATTATGCATCTAAATTCTCCCCACAGTACTTGTACACTTTCCCCTTGAGCCCACTTCAGAAAGCTCTCTGCCAGGAAGTGTTCTGCCCCCTTCTTATTTCCTCGCCCATACTGCCACACCACCCTATAGACAAGTCCCCCAACTGAAAAATTACAACTTTGCTTTTCTTGATCTAGAAAAGCACACATTAAGAAAGTATTATATACTTCTATAGTAAATGCTGACTCAAGCCAATATGTGGCCGCCAGTTTGTTTGTCTTCCTGATGAAGAAGGCCAAGTGGTCAAAAACGTGTTCTTTTTGTATACTTTGTGGGAGATTATTCTTGTTCTTATCTTATTTGTTTTGAGTGTGTATGTAGTGGTTTTCCCTTGTTTTATGTATTTTGTTAGGTTTTGTATTCTCTACTGTATAAATGTTGTGTCTATGCATCTATAGAAAAAAAATTAAGGTTATCAGTGCCGACCTTCTAGGATTTATACTTTTTTTGTTGTAAGTTCCATTTAACAATGTTTAACATAAATTTTCTCATGACACATTATAGACAATAGCTTTCCAAACTTCTAAAATTATTACAGCTTCACTGCGAATATTAATTTTTGACTAGTGACTGTTTTGACTAGTGACTGCCGGCAAGAAGTAAGTAACTTTTTCCCAATGGTATTTGTAGAAATGGCGCTAGTGACAGTTGCCAAGTAATACATGTTCCAGAACGTGTACGAAGCAATGCCCTATGCCTTGTCCATGTCTAAAATATAATACAAAATATATCGTTCAGGTTATGGTGAAAATTCCATAAATCCAATATGGGCACTGAATTTCCCTTATAGTGGTCGCCTGGGTAGGCCGCAGAAGGGTATTGAAGCTCCAGCAGAAACGGTGTTATTAAAAAACCACCCAACGTGTCTGAGTGAGGTCTGCCGACGAATAGCATTTAAGAAACGTTACGCTTCTATATGTTTCTCAGTTCCTCAATTTCTCTCTAAAGCATGTTTTTGTGATAGTGAAAATGGTTCAAACAGTTGTTTTCATGGTCATTTTTAGGGANCTCTGTATATGTTTCTTCAATTTCTCTCTAAAGCATGTTTTTGTGATAGTGAAAATGGTTCAAACAGTTGTTTTCATGGTCATTTTTAGGGATGAACATTCTGGTAACAAAACATTAATAAAGGAATAGGGACGTGCATCAAACCGTTATTTTTATTATTATGTCATAGAATGGTAGGGTCTCAGCTGAAAGTCTCATAGAGGCATGTTATCAACAGAAAAACTGCACACCAGTTCAATGCTTTGCCCATAGAGGCGATGAGAGTTGATACGCGTGTCTCGGTTGCCCCTAGCGCTCCCGTGCTTTTAGCCCTCAGACGTGCAAAATTCCTTCAGCCTGGCGGCCACTTTAAAGCTTTATACTAACTTGTCTGCCTTTCAGTATCATACACTGCAGTTGGCTGGTGAAGAACAAACAAAACTGTTAAAGCAGCGCTGTCCTGGGAACAGAATAAACCAACTTTTCCTTAAATAATAACAAACACAGCTATCATAGATTTGACTGTTCTGTAGTTTTTGAGTTTCACAGATTGATAGTAAATGTTTCACAAAGTACCATTACTATCATCAAAATAATTTTATTTTACCTGTTTTTATGTGGATTGTATATGAATACGTACAAACAAATTTAGTTACGTCAGAAGTCTTCAAATTACATAATCAAATGTACACTGACATGCCAAAAGTAGTGTGTTAGCAGTATGTAAAGGTAATAATAGTTGGTGGCGTCACTATACCACGATGCTGTGGAAATTGCCCAGACGTACATCAGTTGTGCTCTGACATGTCGAACTGCTTGGCGACCACTGGCAGTCCTTCATGGGCTTCCCACATCTCTACAACAATGGGATATCCCAGCAGGATAGCGCACCGTGTAGGCACCGGGCCCAAGTTGTTCGGAATTGATTTGAGGAGCATTCTAGTAACTTTCAACGACTGCTGTGGTCACGGTATTTGCCATATGAACCCCATCAAGCATTTGTGGGACATGGTGAGGAGGTCCATTCACACCCAACATCCTGCCCCTACAAATAGCAGAGAGCTGTGAGTTAGCTATCCAGACGGCGTGGGTCAACATCTCTCCACAGGTGTCTCGTCCACTTGTGGAATCAATGCCATGACGAGTTGCTGCACTTCGCCTGGCTATAGGAGGGTCTGCATGAGACTAGACCACTATCCCATGACTTTTGGCATGTCTATGTATAATTGAAAATTCATTTATTAGTAAAGGGGTTCCCAATTGGTGGTATGTTAAAGCAATTCAGGTGGTACTCGTCCCTGTTCAAAAATTTAAAAGTTTTTGCCAAAAATGTTTTGCTTTTCGAATACAGAAGAAAGCTACTTCGGGATACTTGGAACTTTGACAATATATCCAGAGATTTATGCTTCATTATTTACTTTCTCTTTCAGGGGCAGCTTGTAACATTTAAATGCAATACTAAAGATGTATTGTAAAAAATAATCAATTAAGGTTCATTTTTTTCATCCACCCCCTTCCTTTCCTCACTCACCACCACCATTCTTAATTCTTTGTCACTGAAGCACAACTAATTTGGGTAAGCTTATATTGTATATCAGTCCAAAATAATTAATTCTCTTTGTATTTACTTTATTACCAAAGCAGAATTTTTTGCTTGGAAAGTGTTAAAAAGCACTACACCCCCAGGTATTTAGGTGATATGCATAATGACAATAATAATGCCAAGTGGTACTCAGTGATGAAAACTTTGAGAACTCATGTGTTGGTACGAGTGTCTAGTAGGGGCAGAATAATATAATTATTACTGTAGTCCATTGAACCAAGTTGGCAGTCTCTGAGGCATGAATGTACGTACCTGGCTATATGTCTCCCCTGATGTGCGACTGATTAATTTTCCAGGCAATGGACGAGGACATCTGTGTGAAGACAGAACCTTTCGAGGTGGTGACGGTGCCAATGGCAATCAAAGAAGAGGTGGATGATGAACCGGTGAGTACGCAGTGCGGTGTTCAAGTGCGTTGTGGCAGATACAGCGTACAGCTCCGGCCTTGAAAGTCTTCCCACCTTGTGTAGGTCTTCACTTAAGTGTTTCAGAAGTACGCAGTGCGCTAGAGCGAGGCTATTCAATTACTTTTCTTGTCGGGCCACATATAATACGTAATTACAATGCAGGCCACACTCACTTTATAAAGTGACGGCTCANCGTAATTACAATGCAGGCCACACTCACTTTATAAAGTGACGGCTCACCTACACATAGTCTGTATATTTATGTGATGATCTTATAAAGAATGAAATATTTTGTTTG
>NQII01007308.1:84104-96662 GCA_002778355.1 Clitarchus hookeri | reverse complement strand
TTTTTAATATTAATTAGCACACTGTAACTTATAAGTAATTTTTAATTAAACTTGTTAACCACAGCTTGGCTAATTATCAAATACAGATACGTCAAATAACATCATTTATATCAAGTGCACAATAACGGAACAATTCGTTGCGTAGCTAAACAAACAATGCGGGTGAGTGTGAAAGGTACAAATCTGGAGTCGTCACATATAATGTAAGCACACTCATGCAGTCTTATCCAATCACAAAAAAATTCAGACACAAACTAAAATATAATATTCCCTAAACAAAATACGTATATTTCTTCAGTGTGCATAAATGAATGTAAATCAACATTATATACGGTTTAGGCAAACGTGACGAGGCCTACACGGTACTTATAGATCTAATATTTGTGTCACATGTAAGAACTGTAATAAATATAACACAGAAAAATAAATTCCGTGTGAAGGCAGCATACGTCATACCCAAAACTGTTACAGTAACTTTCGCCGACGAGTGTGTTTCTGTGTGGATTGCCCATATTATGACCGCAATCGAGAAAATGTTGTCCAAATTAATAAAATGCTACCTATTTGAGGCATATTTGATATGTTTGGCTGTGTAGCGTACTATTCGACCCAGTGATAGATAATGTTGTCATACACTTATCATGTTTCTTGAGTGTTTGATTTTTGTAGCTTTGTGAAATTTAATTAACTATTGCTTAAGTAAGCTACCAGGATCGCGCCATATTCAGCTGACGAACATCTTTACTGAAGGAAATCTGATTCTATTACACATTATCACGAGCAAGTAATCAATTTTCAATGTTTGCGTTGTAAGAAAATATAAATAGATAAGTTAATTGGTGTAGTTCTAGGCATTCATTGCTTTTGCTGAAGTATGTGAAGATTTATATTTCAGAGACAGATTTTGTTGTGCAGTTTACATATTAGGTTATTTATTGGGGGTTTGGTTTTTGTAGCCACATGAAATTCAACAAACTGTTACGTAATGAGGCTACCAAATGTTCTTTCTCTTCTTCTAGCGATGAGAATATTTATTACAATAAATCAGTTTAAGTTTTTAAATTGTCGCGAGTAGTTAGTCAATTTCCAGTGTTTGCCTTAAGCAAAAATTATAATCGGCAACAAATATGGTAAAATTTTAAGCTTTTTTTCTCACTTGATAAGCAAAAAATATTAAACATCCAAAATGGTGTTTAACAATACTGTTATAAATTTGTAAGGCGCTGTCTCAGGTGTATTTGTGTATTGTTTGGCGCGGCAAACAAACGAAGGGACACATACCATAACGGCACTGTTGAAACCAACGAGTAAAGATATGTTCACCCAGTGCTTAAACTAGGAACTCTTAAGAGAGGCCATTGAACACCGATGACAGTAGAAGCGTAGAGCGACGTCCACGATGGGATAAGCATTGACAGAATGTATTTGTGGGTAAAACGGCAGTAGAGAGAGAGGAAACCCGCCGGCAACGTCCGCCACATTACCTGCATTCGAAAAATCCCAGCTTGAAGCTGCCATTTGTGGCTTTATTTATGCTGACAGCGCTCGGCTGCTACGTGTGCGTTCCTGCTGCTGTAAACATTGCTTTTAGAAGTGGTGACGTACCACCCAGTTAGGTTCGCTGCTCCCGTCCAAAACGCAAACATAAATATAAGTGCTCTGTATTATTTACAAAGTGAAATCCAAGAGACAGGACTACCTACCGCCTAAGTAGATCTAGGAGTTATTTTTCTTGAAGCAGTTATTCGCGTAAAAGGCATATTGTTTTTTTTTCTGTATTGGAAGAAATTCAAAACTGAACTTGGCATTGGTGACAAATAACCTTCTGAAGTGAACACANGTTTTTTTTTCTGTATTGGAAGAAATTCAAAACTGAACTTGGCATTGGTGACAAATAACCTTCTGAAGTGAACACACATTACAGCAGCGAGGTCAAGGCCGCACTCGTAACATAGTCCGTATCGAACAACCAGCTGACAAATAGCTACGGGGCTAAATGGTGATATGCAGGTAGTATTTGATGCTTACAACTAGCAGTTATGACGCAGTGACACAATGTATAATTCACTAATTACTGATGTAACGAGTTTCACGTGCTTGGGTTGCATGCCATGATGAAAGCCTCGGATGGTTGCATGATCCACGCATCTGTTGCTCTCATAACACGTTACGTACTGAGAGGTAAGCCTATGGTAAAATCCGGCCTTGGTGAGGGTTTGTCGTTGCCAATTTGCGAGCCGCTGTACTAACAGTCCATAATCGGCGAGCAGGTGAAAGCTCCGTGAGCACTCTAGTAATGGCACGACCTCACGCCTTGCTCTGGTAGTAAAGCGATAGACCGGTCATTTGCATGTCGGAGTCCATCAACTCTAAGATTTTTTTCCACTCTATTTGGAGTGGAGTGGAGGTTCTTGTCGGCGCTTAAGGCTCCCGTCTACCTGGAGGTTTTTTCCGCGTTTGAGGCCGAGAGTTACAGAAGCGATAAGGGAGACAGTGTATCGCGCTCAAGCACGCCATCGCCACTAAGCGCAATGCTCTGAACTGACGTGCAGTGTTCCCGTCGCAATGCGTGTACTTATGAGACTTTCAGCTGTGACCCTATTCTTTTATTGGTTGAAAGTCTGTAGGAAGATTTAATTCAGGGCCCTTCAGTACTTTTGTATGTATCTGACGCCTATATTTTGATATAAAACGCCTTGAACAAGTAGTTTTTAGCAATTTTTGAGTACTCAAAAATGGTGTTTATAATGTGCGTGACGTCTTGAAAGCACTCGACAGCCCCCGTCTGAAGTGTGTTCGTTTAGTAGATCATCACATTGGACGTCGCTTCCGTTTAATAATTTCTTAGAAAAACGTGAATTACTAACACACTGTAAAGCAGTTCAAGCGCCAGGTAGGCGAAACCTTGAAAGTCGATGAATGTGAAACGAGGTATATATGGAGCAGCGGAGGAATTCAGAGGCGGGGGAAACGAGTATATGTTGTGAAAACTCTCCGGCCAACTGCCACGTTTCCTACGTACGAGATTCCGGGTGACCCTGTCGGGAATGTAACCCTCTTCATCTTGTTGGGGGGTGAGTAGGCTGACAAATACACCATCGCGTCCCTACCCACCAACTAGAGGACGAAAAGTCACCACCGATGTGTGAAAATGGCCAGTTGAAAAATATTTCGAGTAAGTATTACGTTGCTCCTGTTTCGCATTTGTTGCAACATAGCCAGTAAGGTAAACCAATATCGTAAATGTACGAGGTAAGGAGTATTTTGTGGATCGTTGAGAGGGAAAGAGAGAGTGTAGGAAGACTATTCTCTGAAGTAACGAACTTGGCCGGTGAATTTTCTTGGGGCACTCCCGTATCCCCCATTGCATTCCGTCGCTGCTCAATCAATGCGCTTCACCCCTACCAGCGCTTAAAACTGATCAAAAAACACTATCATCATTCGTCATGCCACTGACTTAATCCGATAAATTTATCATGGGTTTCTTGAAATGATTTGGTGAGACGAACGAGCACACAGTCAAAATTGTGATGAACAGTGCCGAACTGTATCGCACACACTTGACGTTACAGTACCTAATTTCTGTAATAACGCCTGCCGGTGAAGCAGATCGTCATTCTCTCCGTGCAATACTTTTTCTTAAGGTTCTATTCACTATACAAAAAAAATCCTATAAGACCCACAGATTCCCGCAAATAAGCATTGAAATCCCCCATGTTTATATTGCATTCATTTTTTAACTCGCGAATTGTCTGTGTAGCTAACTTACACGCTGAAGCACTGTCATAAGATACTGCTGATCAAGCACTGACTACGGGACGAAAGAAAACTGCAATTTTGCCAGAATAACGAATAGCTAACTTCAAGAAATATGCGGATTGATTAACGTGGCATCATTACGTTTGGATTCATGCCAATGGAACACTTCTGCATTGCCTAATAAACATTGTGAAAACCAATAGCATATCTCGTCAGTGTTGTGAGTACACAATTTTTACGATTTGTGTACATTCTGTAAAATATGACAATATGCTGTCTTATCTTGCTCTGCTGTCGCGTGCTTAGATGTAAGTAATGACTCGTTATTTCATTGTATACAGCTTCCGTGCGACGTAATTTAGATCATAGTTATTAACGTTTTCTGTTTTTTTTTGTATTCGTTACTTTTTGCTTAAGCGTTTGTATTGAAAAAAATGTATATTTGTTAGGCGTTATATTTATTTTCGTAGTTTAAATTGTCATAAATAATAATTTGAAAATAGTTTTTCTACAAAATATAATTTCTCTTAATAAATATTCAGTGCCAAGTCACTCGTTCGACCTTAACATCTGACGAGAAGGGTTTTTTTCTTGCGTTTTCATGTAGGTAGTGTGTTTTTCTCGTGTTACTCCCTTTTATTTCGTCTTTATTCCGCTCCTACTCAAGCGTGCTTTGCCTCGACAAGGCAGCAACTTCTCATATGTGTGAACCCGCCGTATGCAGGAACACACCACCGTGAGCGTGTTTCTGGTACATATTCTAGTAATTACGTTGCAATGTTCCCTTCTCCCCTGGGTGTCAGAGTTGTTCAACAACACAAAATTGCACGATAATCACTTGGAAGCCTCGGTTCGATCTCCAAATCTGTTATTTATGAGCATATATACATTTATCACGGACAAGTTTTCCGAACGAATTCAGGTTGCATATACTTTGTATAACGTGCCAGTTTTTTATCGTGGGGTATTTTCATATAGCTTCTGTTAACTAAGTTTTCTGTGTTCTCTCGAGTCTCGTGCATTCAGCTTATGAGTAATTTTCCTCAAAAAGAGTCGCGACAGTAACGATAGTGATGCCAGTTAAACAAAAGTAAAAGCTAAATATGCCTGCAGAGAGTAGAAGTTACCCCTCGTTGCTTTCGTAAGAGGCCAGGTTGCTTCCAAGTTGAGTATTTCGTTAGTTCTTTTAACATTTTTCTATGCAGAGGCATGTAGAGGGCATTCGTTTGAAGATGCATTGTTTAAGTAAGCTAAAATAGGCTTGCTTTGACAACTGTTTATTGCGATAGTGACAATCTCTGTTCTTACATGGGTTTTATTTCTTCAAGGGAAATACCTTGAAGACGATTAAAGACACTGGTTTATTTTAATTATCAGTTGTTTACAGCTTTGTTTAGAACTTAATTCGCATTATTTGCACATAAATGTAAATTGCAAGCGGCTTATTTTGAAAATCTGGTCTTGTTCTTTTTTATAGCCCAGTTTCCTTTCTATAGAAAGCTTATGAAATAACCTTGTCCATGATTATGTGCGTGGCAGCTTACATTTCAGCTCTCGATTAAGTAATGTCATTACAAAATGCAGTTTTATATTCTCTCTCCTCAAAATTAGGTGGCAAAATAGCTCATTATTTTGTTTAAACTACACAATTGACAGTAACTAGTAACTCACGTGTAATGTATTTGGATTCAACTATCTACACGGTTCGGAGAACTTTACTTGTATTTAACTGATTAGCACGGAATTTTATATTCTAGAAAGCACGAGATTTGGTGGTAAATTTTGGTCAAATTTGCTTGTAATCTCTGCATTTTACCTTAGCTTTAGATCCAAATTCCTTCCATTAACTAATATAAATAAGTATATTATATTATGTAAACTTTGCTTACTGCACGTTTTTACGATGATGTAAATCATTGCACGGATTTAAAACTTGTCAGTTTAACCTATTAAAACTAACGAATAGTTAATAAATGTGAAATTTGAGTATTTAGGTAATTTATTCAGAAATCGTAATTTTGCCATTATTAATATCAGGCAATGTCTTCTCGGGCACTAATTGATTGCCACGATGGAGTGACCTTAGCTGTTGAATTCCGCTATAATATAAAACTCGAAAGATTTTTTTTTATTTGCGTTGCAGCTTTGCAAGAAGTAATCAAGGTCTCTTAAGTTTCTAATAAAGATAGGTGTCTGGTTTTTCTTCTTGTCGTTTGCTTATTCCAATGTAAATCTCCCCCTGAACAGACAATTTTGACTTAAATTTCTAAACCATTTCCAAGAAGAAATAGCAAGAAACCAAGATGTTATTAAGACACATTGATAAGATGTTCATTTTTGACGGCGACGTTTGTTTTTTAGTGCAGTCCCGAATACATAGCTACAGACATCTCAGTAGTATCAAAATATTATTCAACGAAATTACATTTTAATTAAATTTTTGTTACACCTACTTATTATTTTAATAAAATATGTTGTTGAAACTCAACTCGAATTTGCTTCTTTTAACAGCGCATAATGCACGGCTTTGTGGAGAGAAATCTGTGCGGCCGAGAGGAGGAATGTTTCTCACGCTCGTTAAATTAGTCGCTACACTAGCAGCTCTCATTACGTAACGCGAGTGCAACAGGCGCAGATGTGAGCAGCGAGCACTCGGACGTGCACTATTTTACGCCTGCAAGCTGATGACACGTTTGTGATGTCCTCAGACCTTCATGGGTGTGTTGGAACTAGAATATGAGACAGTGCGCAGATTACCGCAAAGAAAATAATTATAGCTATTTTTTCTGCAGTAAATTTTATGCAGGTATTGGTCAGTACGGAAAAAATTAAGCAAAACTATAAAATACGGTATATAATATTATTATCAATAGGTGAGTCTGATAGATTAACAAATTTTCAGTTTTTTCTTAGGTCAAATAATTGTAGGTTTAGTGCTACAAAAAAAGTATTAGGAAGGAATATGAATAAAATAAGAGAATGATTATTTCGAGAGAGAAAATTTTGTTAATATTTCCTGTGATTATAATTAACGAGGTATTTAGTAACTGGCAATAACGCAAGCGTAGTATAGCTACATTGTGTAATATAACTGTAGTATTATATGTACTGTTAGTGTCGTGTATGTCAATTCGAGAGTAAATTATAGTTTTAAAAACCTAATTCTCAAAAACTACCAGCCAAAGGGCAAATATGGGAAATAGGAGACTTAGAAAATTTAATTCTGTAACACGATTTTTTTGGACACACTTCTTTTCCCCGCTGTAATTAGTGCATACATTCGTTGCAAGAAAGGAGAAAATAAACAAGGCCAGTGTTGCCAAACTCAATAAAAAATAAGACAATAGTGTATAGATGTACCACACGTTGCTTTCCTAGGGCATTGTTATCGCGCCTGTCGGTAGGTACGGCAGTAATGCGAGAATAGTCAACAACGTGACATTATGGGTAGGGATATGAGAGAACGTATGTTCGTCGAAAAGGGAACCGTAAACCTTTGGGAGAAACCACCCACATTGCAGTCGGTCGAGTTCATAACCTCTGAACACAAGTCGGACATACTTGGTTTGCGGAAATGCGGGAGTGACTGTGATAACGGAACTGCGAAGGACTGCCTGTCTCGGCGCAATTAGTATTTGATGCTGCAGGTGTTCTGAGTGAGTGATGGCGCAAGTCGGATGGTGTTTTTGCAAGCTGTTACATTGTTCCGCTACTAGATGGCAGTAAACGGTAGAGAAATGTGTGTGGATTATTTCATTTAATCGTATTCTAGTTGAATCGCGTTTCTATAATAGGATTCTCGAGATTTCGTCAAAACGAGTCGTGTGTATTGTGTTCAGTATTGTAAGTGCTGGGATATAACTACATCCCTTATTAGGAAACTAACAAGTTTCCGCCATAGTATTGCTAACCGTGTCCTTTAATTTCGAGTTTATAGGCTACTTACGCATATGTAAGACAATATGATTACACAGATGGTTCACAATTGTGTGGGAAAAGTGATCGGGGAGTGGATAGTTATTCCAAAAAAACACAATGTCTCTATGATCATGTGTCCTAAAGTCGAGGGTTTCCCAGTTCCGGAACAAAATTGGAAGGTCTCTATGTGTTCGTAATAGTCTTCCTAACATATTACAGTTACAGTATATGAAGCCATGTTACTGTACCAGCAGTAATGTCACACTACAAGAAGTGTTCAAAATGCCTACTTGTGCCTGAATGCACGCCTGGACATGCCGCGTCATTGATTGTCTGACACGTTCCAATACTCTAGGAATTGCACGTATCTACTGACAACCTTGTTCCAGTTGCTGGCGAAGCACTGCTATTCCCGAAACTGAAGTCGCATAAACAATTGCCTTGAGATGCTCCCACAGACATTGTCCAGTGCATTGAGATCAGGGGTTCCAAGCACTGACTGCGCATGTACCCAGCATTGACCTACTCCTAAGGAACAAAACTACTCTCAAGTCACATGGTCAACAGTGATGAACGCATTTGTTTATATCTCAGTTTTAAAAAGAGAAGCACTTTTACATGAATAAAATATTTTTACCAATTTGAATTTAATCAAACTGCATAACAAATTGGTTAGATAACAAATTGTTTACATAAACAGTNACAAGCACTTTTACATGAATAAAATATTTTTACCAATTTGAATTTAATCAAACTGCATAACAAATTGGTTAGATAACAAATTGTTTACATAAACAGTTTTCTAACCTCAAATCCAATCCATGCCGTTTTTGCTAGTCGTGGTGGTATAAAAGTAGTTCAGTGTTGGTACCCGGAGAATGGTTGTGCGCATTCAGCGAAATCGGTCTACTTCATATATAGTGTATGGTTCTAAGCGCATGGCATTCTATTCGAGCCGCCTGTCAACAGTGCAGTGGGACACTCGCATTATNCCACATTGCAGTCGGATGAGTTCATAACCTCTGAACACAAGTCGGACATACTTGGTTTGCGGAAATGCGGGAGTGATTGTGACGGAACTGCGAAGGACTGCCTGTCTCGGCGCAATTAGTATTTGATGCTGCAGGTGTTCTGAGTGAGTGATGGCGCAAGTCGGATGATGTTTTTGCAAGCTGTTACATTGTTCCGCTACTATATGGCAGTAAACGGTAGAGAAATGTGTGTGGATTATTTCATTTAATCGTATTCTAGTTGAATCGCGTTTCTATAATAGGATTCTCGAGATTTCGTCAAAACGAGTCGTGTGTATTGTGTTCAGTATTGTAAGTGCTGGGATATAACTACATCTCGTATTAGGAAAGTAACAAGTTTCCGCGATAGTATTGCTAACCGTGTCCTTTAATTTCGAGTTTATAGGCTACTTACGCATATGTAAGACAATATGATTACACAGATGGTTCACAATTGTGTGGGAAAAGTGATCGGGGAGTGGATAGTTATTCCAAAAAAACACAATGTCTCTATGATCATGTGTCCTAAAGTCGAGGGTTTCCCAGTTCCGGAACAAAATTGGAAGGTCTCTATGTGTTCGTAATAGTCTTCCTAACATATTACAGTTACAGTATATGAAGCCATGTTAGTGTACCAGCAGTAATGTCACACTACAAGAAGTGTTCAAAATTCCTTCCTTTTGCCTGAATGCACGCCTGGACATGCCGCGTCATTGATTGTCTGACACGTTCCAATACTCTAGGAATTGCACGTATCTACTGACAACCTTGTTCCAGTTGCTGGCGAAGCACTGCTATTCCCGAAACTGAAGTCGCATAAACAATTGCCTTGAGATGCTCCCACAGACATTGTCCAGTGCATTGAGATCAGGGGTTCCAAGCACTGACTGCGCATGTACCCAGCATTGACCTACTCCTAAGGAACAAAACTACTCTCAAGTCACATGGTCAACAGTGATGAACGCATTTGTTTATATCTCAGTTTTAAAAAGAGAAGCACTTTTACATGAATAAAATATTTTTACCAATTTGAATTTAATCAAACTGCATAACAAATTGGTTAGATAACAAATTGTTTACATAAACAGTTTTCTAACCTCAAATCCAATCCATGCCATTTTTGCTAGTCGTGGTGGTATAAAATTAGTTCAGTGTTGGTACGCGAAATCGGTCTACTTCATCTATAGTGTATGGTTCTAAGCGCATGGCATTCTATTCGAGCCGCCTGTCAACAGTGCAGTGGGACACTCGCATTATAACAGCTGGTAAGATTAACAGGTATACAACTCGTATAAGATAGACTGTTACCAATACGTGTGGTACAATGTTGGAAGGTCTTTAACACTGAAACTGTTGAATTTAGGACACATGTTTATAGGGATATTTTGTGATTTGGGGTGTACTATCCACACTACGATTACTTCCAACATATTTGGGAACAGCCCGTTTATTTCGTTTTATAACACATACATCCTTCAACCTGATTGGAGAACTTGATTTCGATTGGAGTGGTTGGCTAAATAGTTATTCCATGCTGAAAAACCATCCCCCCCCCCCATTAATAGTCATCATCGTCCAGCAATAGGTAGTTGTGCTTTCCAACAGTGTTCTGTCGAAGAGTCGTCAACAACATCCATCAAAATCAACCCCTTAATGGACAAGGGCCTTATGTACATAGTTTATTCAGCGCCTCGTGTTTGCACCGTGGACTGAACGAGTGAATTAATAATAGGGAGATGGTGTGATTTATACTTTGTAATCGCTGAAACGAATATTTCGTAAAACTAGTAGACAAAATTGGGAACAACGTGTTTATCAAGTGGCTAAATGTTAATCGTATTTTATGTAACAACCTCATGCTAAAAACGGGCATATTTTTCTATCGCTAGGACAGGTTAGTTTCATTCAAAGACAAAAAGGGAGCGTATTTGGTGGAAGTTCACGTACAGGCCATTTTAGTCTCTTAGCTAGAGAAGTTATTTTACCGTGTTGTTACTTTGCAAATTACTTGTACGGCCTACTATTTTGGTCATAATGTATGCCCACTTAAATTATTCTACTTTCAAGAGCCGTGTTTATTATTCACAGTGGCCTGAATGAGATTAATATTTATTGTTAAGTTAACTTATCAGAGTATTTTTGCCGTTTTTATTTTCATTTTTGGCTCGTGACATTTAGCCGATGGTTCGCGTGCGACTCCTGCGCCCTTGCGTGTCGCAGTGCCTTCCTGCGGCGATTGCCACATCGTCTGTCCCTCTCAGAGAGATCGTGGTGGAATGCACGATTTCAATATGCATAATGCATGTAGTAAACAAGGGATGCTATGGTGGAGTCAGTCTTAGCGTTCGCATCTTTACCTCTATGTTGTGAGCGTAAGTGTCACCCAAAATTTCTAGATGCATGCCGAATAACTGTAGTAAAAAAATCCTAGATTGTGATTGGTTAGTTCCACTGCATGCTGTAATGCATATCTTGGCGGTCAGGAGTGGTGCATGTCTTGTGAACTTTCGGCTCCAACTCCCCTTCATCAAGAAGGGAGCCAAATGTGGGACGGATTAAGGCTCATGCGAAACAACGGGCCGCGTGATGCTCCGAATTGTGGTATGGGGAAGGGGCAAGTCAGCAGCGCCTTAAAAATGTAATCTTACAGTACATAAATTATTGTAATTAAAGCTTTCTTTTTTAAAAAGAAAAGGTTGTAAATCAATAAATAATACCATTAGATAACCTTTCTGAGGTTTATCATTATACAGAATGTTGCAAAACTGCATGTCAACACTTCGGGGAAACGTTCCCACATCTGGAGGATGAAAAAAACGTTTTGTGAACATAGGTCCGCAAACGCTTCGTTTATTTACTACAGCTCGTAATACATAACGTACAGTGTATGGCCCGCGGGCTGTATCATGTTTTTTAATCGGATAATTGGTTCCCGAGTTATAACATGGTGGCTTAAATTTTTTAATTGCCAACATTTCGAAAATAAGTACCCGAAGTGATAGAAAACTATTAAAGCCTGATGTAGTTACTAAATAATATATGTGGACTTAGTTTGGTTTAAATTATATTTTTCTGTTTAAAAGTTACTATGGGGGACATACATTCCAGGCAGACAACAAGGTGATTGCATACGTCTATCTTTCCTTCGGAAAGTAAGTTAAAAATGATTCAGTAATGCTTATCTCTTTCAGAATTGCTAACAAAAAATCATTTTAGGAGTGAGAGATAGAGAGAAAGATAACTATTTGTATAGAGTAGTAATTTGGGGGGGGAAGGTCGGGCGCGAATACACAGTCCATCTTCGCACGTAGCAAAACAAGTCTTGATCTGTCCGTGGTGCCAACGAAAGCGGACCCATCCACAAGTACACTGCAGGCTGAAATGTCGCTCGGCGAGCGGCAACTCGGCCGCTAGGCGCTCACGAGAGAGAACGTGCGCTGCGTACTGCCGTCGCCATCGGCCAGTTCAGTTGAGCGGGCGGTATAAACTACCGCCGGCCCGGCTCACTTCCACCGCTAACTGCGTCATACATTTCCGCAGCCCTGTGTCCTCCCTCTCCGGTGCCTTTTCATCCCCTGTACACGGTCCACGGCAGCACGTGGTCACCTGTAGAGGAAGGCATGGCAGGAGAGAGACCGCTTACCCATGACGTAAGCGATTTTTAACTTTCCCATCGACATTCCCCCCTCCCACTATTTCTTCTTCCTCTAGCCGTCCCCTATCGACTGTTTAGAATTTTCGTGACGTCAAGCGCTGCCTAGCAACCCGTGTGGTGTTTGCCACTTTGATTGTAAACATAAATAAAAAAAATTAACATCGCTAACGGAGCGAAGGGGGTAATTTAGGGATACAGATAAGCCCCCCCCCCCCC